>JAJOZX010000195.1:1415000-1440000 GCA_023014485.1 Bathynomus jamesi
TTGGTGTACCCGCTCTGCTGGCCCAGGAGAAAATTCACCATCTTCAGATCCACACAGATCACCCATTGGTGGTCTCGGTATGATATCTTTTCTAGGACTAGGGCGACTGTCCCGTGCTCTTCTCTCATACTGACTGAGTGACCAATTGGGATTGATCTGTATCTATTGCCGTTGTGTAGAAGAACACATTTTAGGCTCCGCTTGGAGCTATCTATGAATAACCGCCATTCACTTGGTGTGTATTCCGATATGCCCATTTTCATCAGCAATCCGCGCACATTGTTGCAGAAAACTAAATCTTCTTTTGAGAAGGGCAGTAAATCCTTTTCTCTGTCGCGATATAACGTGATTTTGGTTCCCGGCAGCAGTAAATTTTTTTCTCCCAGCCTGGAAGCTAACAATTCAGACGATTTCTTCGAAAGACTTAAGTCCCTTATGAGGTCGTTTAATTCGTGTTGACTAAAACCTTCTGCAACTGATGACGGTCCTTCGAAATCACTGTCATTTTGCCCACATATGCTTTCTTTGTCAGTAGCAGATTCATCATCTTCTTGAGGGAGCTCTGGAAGATGGCTGAATGATGGGACAGGTATCTCATCTGAATGTGAAACAGGCCGTCTAGCTGAGTCTATGTCAGGATACGTCCATTTACTCCGGTTACGTCCATTGATGCCCTTTATATTCACCAAACAAAAGTAACAGTCATCACTGTGGTTTCTCTGTTCTCTCCATACCATTGGTATACCAAATTTCAGGCACCTCCTCTTTCCGTTGGTCCATTGCCGCAGATGCTCCTTACACGTTTTACACAACATGAGGAGCCCATGGCTTATCTTGGTCCCTAGTTGTACTTTGAAATAGGCAAAATAAGCTTTTTTCACAAAATCAGTAATAGTTTTTCTCTGTTCAATGAACGTGTACTCTCCGCAGATAAAACAAAACACATCTGGATGATTTAAACACTTTCTTCGTGATGAAACCATGTCAACACCTGTAACAGGAAAGAATTCACGTTAGTACATGTACAATACACATGCAAAACAGCAACATCAGCAAAATCATAGCTACAATTTAATTATACAGATGCATTTAGATTTACGAGCAACTCATAATACCATTCCAGAAGGGTAATAAAGTAGGTAATGACGTATGCAATATCTCGAAAACTAGAGCTGCTAGAACAAAATGGATGATATTTTCTGAATCAGTGGCATGAAAATATCCAGAATAAGGTCTAAAATCTCAGGCACCAAGAAAAAAAAAATTTTTTTTTGTTCCCCAGTGTAATCCTTTAATTTTTAATTTTTATTTTTACTTCTCCGTTTATTGCATATATATATATATATATATATATATATATATATATATATATATATATATATATATATATATATATATATATATACAGGGTGTCCGAGAATTATCTGTACAATTTTTGGCTGTTATTAAAAGTCAACCATGAAGTGTAGAAATTTCAGTGTTGTCCCATTTTACAGAGAATCTCATTAAGTTTTTTCTGATACCAAGTTTTGACAAGTTTTTTAGAAATTCCAGTGTCCGAACATTATGTGTACAATTTCATCTTTTAATAAAATTCTTGATAACAAACCTAAAATTCTTAAACAAGATTATTTAGAATCTTTATTTTCAAAAGTTTCTTTTATTAAAGTAACGTTGTTACAAACATTCGATATGTGCACCATTAGTGATTCGCAAAACATCCAATCGATACTCCAAATGTTGCCATGTACGCTGCAGCATATCCACATCAATTCGCTCAATAGCAGCTGTGATTCTTGCTTTTAAATCATCAATGTCTGTCACCCGCGTACATTTCTAAAAAACTTGTCTAAACGTGGTATCAGAAAAATCTTAATGAGATTCTCTGTAAAATGGGACAAAACTGGAATTTCTACACTTCATGGTTCACTTTTAATAACAGCCAAAAATTGTACAGATAATTCTCGGACACCCGGTATATATATTATTTATTATTATTTTTTTCTTTCTGTAACCTATATATAGGCTGTAACCCTTTTATGTACTTCAGTGTTCCTGAGGATGTCATTAGACGAAAGCGCTTGAGCACCATTTGTGTTCCTTTCCTTCGTAGTTTTATTCATCATAAATATTTTTCACGTGTTACTTTCGTGAAATAATTTTCATATATATAATAACCTTACAACCTTACAAAGGTTCCACGTGATGATTTCTCATTTCGCGAAGGTCAAGCGTGTCGCCCCTCCTCTCGAGTTGGCCTGGTGAAGTAGTGAGTTGGATTCTTGCGCTCTCCACCTCACATAGCCAGGTACGCCCGGCTCATCGGGGATTGTCTGAGCCAGGCGTCAAGTCTTCTTTTGAAGATTTCCACTGCAACTCCCTTCGTGTTTCTTAGGTCTTTGGGCAGCTGATTAAATAGTTTTGGTCCTCTCACTACAAAACTATTTTCTTTCAGGGTTAAGGATGTTCCCTGTCTCGCCTTCAATTTGGGAATACGACACAGTCTACCGTTTCTACCTTCCACCGTTGTTTGGGGAGTTATGGGATTCAGAGTAAGATTAGGGACTAGTTTCTCCATTATTTTCCATATGTAAATAATGGTGTATCTCTCTCTCTCTCCTTTCCAGTGAATATAGGTTTAGTTCTCGTAACCTTTCCCAGTAATTTAGTTCTTTGCACCCATTGATCTTGGCTGCTGTGAAACTTCTTTGAATCCCCTCCAGCTGTCTAATGTCTTCTTTTTATATGGGGATTTAGGACCGAGCAGTATTCCAGTTTGGGTATTATCAGGGTTTTCAGTAGGGGGATCATTACATTCCTATCCCTTCGTTTAAAAGTTCTCAATATCAGACCCGTTATTCTCTTTGCTCTGTTTACTGCTATCTTATTTTGTGTTTCAAATTTCGCATCATCTGTCATTACAACCCCTAAATCTTTTGCTCTGGAATTTCTCTGGACTTCCTGTCCATTTGGGGTATAATATTCCATGGACTTTAGGTCTTCTCTTTTTCCGTACCGTAATAGCTGAAATTTCTCGGTGTTAAACTTCATATTGTTGTCTTCCGTCCACTTGTAAATTTTGTTTATGTCGGTTTGTAGAGATCCTATGTCTTCTGGTTTTCGTATTTTTTACTGATCTTTGTGTCATCTGCAAAGGATGTTACTGTGCTGTCTCTGGTAACGTCCTCATCTATGTCAGTTAGCATGATTATGAAGAGTAGTGGAGCTAATACCGTTCCTTGTGGTACTGCTGAGGACCTCTGATTCTGATGAAGATACTCCTTGTACTGTAACGACTTGCCTCCGCTCACTAAGGAAATTATATATCCATTTCCCTACTTTCCTGTTATTCCCATATATTTTCAGTTATGTATTATGATTCCATGGTCACACTTGTCGAACGCTTTAGCAAAGTCTGTGTATAGTACATCATAGTTTTCATTACTTTCAAGTGAATCAATAATGTTGTTGTAGTGTTCCATTAGTTGTGACAGGCATGATCTGCCTGACCGAAACCCGTGTTGGTTATCATTGAATTTTTTCTGAGTTTCCAAAAAGTCATAGATTTCTGTCTAACAATTCTTTCAAATATTTTGGTGAGATGAGATGTAAGCGACACTGGCCTATAGTTTTTGGCCTCGGATCGATCTCCTCCTTTATATATTGGGACGATGTTCGCGCTCTCAGGATGCCCGGATTTCTCCCGTGTTTAATGATCGTCTCCATATCCAGTATAGGGGCTCAGCGATTGCATTCTTGCAGTTTTTGATCAGTGTGGCATTCCATTTATCCGGTCCTGCCGCTGAGTGTGTTTTTAGTTTCCCTATGACTTGTGCAATATCCTCCGTCGTAAAGTCGAAATCCGTTATACTTTCCCCTTGTGGTTCTTCTTCAAAGAACGCGTTTCTATCGCATATCAGTTTGTCAGTTTTTGGGATACTGAAAGATGATTCATACTGAGCTTTTAATATTTCAGCTACTTCTGTTAGATCATCAGATAAATCACTATTCTCATTTTTAAAGGCCCGATAGTCGCATAGTTTTCGACTTTCTTTTGCGAAATTATAGAAGTACTTTGAGTTAGCCTTTATCGCTTCTATAGCGTCATCTTCTTCTTTTTCTGTATGCTTCTCGATTAGTTCCTCTATGACGACATCGATACTTTGCAGTTTATCATATATATATATATACCTTATGAACCTTATGTTGGTCTCTTTTCACACGGAGGTCGAGCTGGTGGCCCCGCCTCTAGGTCTGGCCTGGTGGAGGAGCGAGTTACTTTCTTGCGCTCTCCACCGTACATAGCCAGGCACGCCCGGCTCATCTGGTACTGTCCTGAGCCAGGCATCCAGTCTTTTCTGAAGACTTCAACTTTGACCCCCGTTACGTTTCTGAGGTCCTTAGGAAGCTGGTTGAAAAGTCTTGGCCCCCTGACAACCAAGCTATTTTCCTTCAGGGTTGAGGAGGTCCCTTGTCGTGCTTTTAATTTGGGAACACTACACATTCTACCTTTCCTATTTTCCAGTGTTGTTTGAATGGTAATTGGGTTTAGTTTTAGGTTTGGTACCAGTTTTTCGATCATTTTCCATATGTAGATTATGATGTACCTCTCCTTCTTTCCAGTGAGTACAGATTTAGTTTACGTAGTCTTTCCCAGTAGTTGAGTTCTTTGCAGCCATCAATCTTGGCTGTGAAATGCCTTTGCGTTTCTATATATATATATATATATATATATATATATATATATATATATATATATACATACATACACATATACAGTATATATACACATATATATATATATATAATTTCAGCCAGTGCCAGTGACGCTTGTCGGTTTTGTGCTCCTGCTTACTATCAAATTAATAGGGTTTAAAGTCAGTGAACCGTTATGTTACCTCTCCAATAAAATTTGTAAATGTGCCAAGATTACCCAGTTACAATCTCATTAGATGGTCGACAATACTTACTTAATAATAATAAATATAATATATCTCAAAATTTTCTAACGACATCCGGCACTACCTTCTTGGACCTATGAGGTAGTAAACAGTGACCTTAAAATAGCGGGCATACGAACGAACGAGCGAGTGAGCCCTTTAAAATTACGAACGAATGAACGAACGAAACGAATGAACGAACGAAACGAAACGAATGAACGAGTGAATTTTAACTACATAAACTGTTCAAAATATTTTCAAAAGGCCACGTAAAGGCTCTGAAACCTTAAATGAAAGACCAAGCAAATAGATAAATAGTTTTTATTACTTCAGGTATATTTACAAACTTACGCGCTTACGTGATTTAAAGGGACAAGGAGTGGGCACTCCTTCTAGCATCCCCATCCCGTTCCCCTCTCCTGCCCTACCCCCACCACATACACTGCAAATATTCCGTTTAATAGTAAAAGTTTTGACGGTGACCGCGGGAAATGTATGTTTCATTACGGTATAATCGTACAGGGACTCGGCGTGTATACTTTTTGTGTCATAGTTAGTAATAGTTACATAATTAATGTGAAAAGATGCCTGAGCATTGAACAGTTGGTATCCCGAGCATGATTTAAAGGGACGAGAAGTGGGACCCCTTTCGGCGTTCACCCATCTCCACCCCCAACCATCCCCCACCAGCTACGCTCCCGTTGTTGTTGACGTTATAAGAGGTGAAATTAGGGTTGTAGGAGTGATATCAGAAAGTGGGGAAATGGGAAATATAGATGAAGAGTTGATAGGTCCTCGGGCTCACCAAAGATGCGCAGGTTTTTTTTTTTTTTTTTTTTTTTTTAGGGGGGGATTAAGGTCTGGTGATAGGTGATTCACCTTCCTTGCGCGTTCAAGCTTTTGTAGGGTGCTTGACTTGTTAGCTTATAGTTTGGGTTTTCTACCTCTTTTATTTTTTTATTTATTTTTTATTTTATTTATTTATTTATTTTTTATTCTTTATTTATTTATTTTTATTTTATTTTATTTTATTTTATTTATTATTTTTTTTTTCCATATATATATATATATATATTTTTTTTTTATCTTCTATACGGTACAAAAAGTGCCGTTGGTGGAGGGTTTCTGCTGCGCAAGCCGTTACGGATAAAATGGGGTCGTCTGCTGAAAATCTTGTAGAAAATCTTTTATGTTTCATATTTGACAAAGTAGATCATATTAGGTCAGACCTTCTTGTATCTGTCTGTCATGATTTTTATGATTCAGAAGAAATAGAACATGCGAGGGTACAGTTAAACACCCTGTTCAGTGCTACCCTCCCAACTCGTAGAGGTAATTCTAGAAACGAGAATACCCTGAAAGACATTATAAATAAAGTGTCGACCCTCCGGGATAATGAGAACAATATTACCTTCTACGTTACTAACTTCCATAGAATACCGGTAATCTGTATGGGTGACGTAGACGTCTCGGTGCTCCTCAAACAGTATAATGAGGTACAAAAGTCGATAGTTAAACTGAAACACCAACACGTGGTGTCAAATCAGAAAAACGCGATTTCGCTAGAACAATTATTCCGGTCAGAGTTAGATGCGTTGAAAGAGACGCTCCTCCCAAAGTCCAGTTATTCGGAAGTAGTTCAGCAAGTCAGACCTCCAAGAAGCGCGTCGGGCAGCGAGGGAAACGAAATCACCGCCTCCAACTCCCCCCCTAAATGTGGGGTGGAAACGCAGTATGCAGGGATAGCGGTCAACCCCCCTCCCGTTCAGAAAAGGACCCCTGCTCTCGATTTCACAGTGAGGAACAGGGACGGTCCAATGCCAAGAGACGAGGCATCATTGCCCTCTTCCCTACCTCCCACTCCAGAGAAGAGGCGTTCGATTACGCCTCGCTCGGTGCGCAGTTACCCCCTCTCCCACCGAAAAAGGAGGGTCGTCAGGTTATAAACACCGCTAACAGACCCTCACCAAGCCACAGAGCAGGGGAGGGGCCTCCTATCCCCCAAAGGTTGTGCCGCCCATCCCCCAGGCGAGGCCACCGATGGGGAATCTCACCCTCTTTGTGTCCCGAATTCAGCTCTCGAACGAGGCAAGCGATATTCGACACATGATGGAAGAAGTCATTGGTGAACACAGTATATTGTTAGTTAATAAACTAAACACAAAATCTTCGTATTATAACTCATTTAAAGTAATAATTAATTAAAGGTGTAAATTCGCATTTCAACCTGTATAATATGAGTCAGTGGCCAGACGATATTATCGTTAAGGAGTTTATTCACTTTTCCAGGAGATTTGATAACAGGCAAAATAATAATAATACTAATAATAAATAATAATAATAATAGGCGCCCAAACGGTAATGCCTGAAAGTTGTACTGTGTATAATAATAATCTTACTAATAATAAACTGTAGATGTTCATAAATTCTGCGACAGCGCAGATTTGATACTCCTGCAGGAGCACTGGCTACCTAAGCAAGAGCTAAAATTCCTCTCTACCATCCATGATGACTTTATGTACCATACGTCATCAGCAGTAGACTTGTCAGATGAATTAATGTACGGTAGGCCTTTTGGTGGTGTTGCTTTCTTAATAAGGAAAAATTTGTCAAAACATAACATTTATAACAAGCAATAATGTAAGGTTGTTAGGCATTGAATTACAAGTGAACAATGATTGCATATTAATTGTAAACTGCTATTTACCATACAACAACGGCAGTAATCTAGATGAATACATCGATTTGCTGTACAAAATTAAGTCATTATCAGATAACCCCAAATATTCTCACTGTATAATAATGGGAGACTTTAAAGCGCATGTGAACTCGGAATTCTTTGTAGAATTGGGTAACATGTGCGAGTCGGCCAATTTAAGTATAAGTGATGTAGATGTATTATATTAGGGGTAGCCAGTGGTAAGTTTACATACGTTAGTGATATGAGTGGTACCACCAGGTGGATTTATCATTGTCTCACTAGTAATAATCTAAAGGATCGCATTGTTAGAGTTCATATTCTGCATGATTTCCTTCTTTCTGATCACAGACCATTAGAAATATTAATTAACGTTACCGATTTATGCGCAACACGACTTAACAAGAACTCAATAGGTAAGAATAATCGCGTCGATTGGTCCAATGTTACGATGCAGCAGAGAATAGAATACAAAGACAGAACAAGTCACCTCTTTAATAATTTAGAAATTTTGCACCTTGCCTGTAATAATCCTTGCTCAAATGATTCTCACTGTAAACTCATAGATAGGTATTATAGTAAGATAATATCCCTGTTAAGAGAAGCAGGAAGCCCCCTGATTAAATCTTACAACTCTCATACTAAGATTATTCCTGGATGGAATGATTTTATTGCTCCCCTGAAGAGGGAATCGAAAGACGCCTATGATTTGTGGTGCTTTCATGGTAGACCCAGATTAGGACCAGTATACTTGAATATGTGTAGACGTCGGGGGTCACTATAAGGCGGCCATAAGGCGATGTAAACAGGAAGAAGAGTCTATTCGAGCATCAAAAGCCTGTGAAGCTCGCATAAATAACGATAATAACAAATTTTGGAAATTTGTTAAGAATCAAACGGGTGTCAAAAATGTCCTCCCTCCGACAATCGATGGGTGTCGCTGGAGGATAAAATTGCAAAGCTGTGGAAAAACCACTATTCTAACATTCTTAACAGTGTGAGCAGGGATAATCTTAAGATAGATTGCAGCGAAACGATTGTGGGAGGGACAAGGGAAAATACTTTGATATCACTTTCTGAAGTAACGAGGTTAATTAAAGAGTTAAACACTGGTTCTGCGTCAGGGGTAGATGACTTATCGAATGAGCACTTAAAATATGCAAATGACGTAGTATGTCTGCATATATCATTGCTTCTATCAGCCATGCTGGCTCATAGCTATATCCCTGCATAGTTCATGAGGGTATATATCTTGCCCCTGGTCAAAAATAAGTACGGAGACATTCTGTCCAGCAATAATTACGGGCCTATTGCTGTTGTTTCCTGCTTCTCGAAACTACTAGAAACACTCTTGTTACGCCGATTAAATGATTTCCTATGGACATCTCCTAATTAGTTTAGCTTTAAAAGGTCCCACTCAACTGACCTGGGTATCTATGTACTTAAAGAAACAATATCTAAATACATTGACAGTAATTCAACTATTTATAGGGATCGTATAGTCGAACACTTAGAAGTGCATAAACTAGTTAGAAATTCGCAGCACGGTTTTAGGCGAAACAAATCTTGCTTAACTAATCTTTTAGAATTTTTCCAAAGCGTGGTTGACGTTTACGATAGACATAGGGCGGTTGATGTAGTATTTAGATTTTCAAAAAGCGTTTGACGCCGTGCCGCACAAAAGACTCATTGAAAAAACTAAGGCTCATGGAATCAGGGGTGTAGTAATAAATTGGCTAGAAGAGTGGTTGAAATAGGAAACAGAGGGTGGTCGTTGATGGAGCGGAGTCGTGTTGGGCTAATGTAGCGAGTGGAGTTCCTCAGGGTTCTGTATTGGGCCCCTTGCTTTTTCTTATATAGGGTGGGGCACGGGAATCAAGTGTTTTTTGAATAGCTAGTAATCGGCCATTAGGAATGGGAGGGGCGTGCGGTAGGTAGCATTCCATTCCTGGGTTCATAGCATTTAACATTAACTAACACTCACCTTTATCTTTCAGGTGCCATCATGGAGCAGTGGACGTTAGAACACTGCATGTTCGCGTATGATCATTTTGTTAGGAGTGGCGAGTCAGTGACAGTAGTTCAGCGTGCGTTTCGCCGCAGATTCAACATTCATCGAAATGACTCTGTTCCCGCTCGTGACACAATCTTACGTTGGGTTAACAATCTTCGAACAGGAGGCTCAATAATGAAAACAAAACGAAGGGGCCGCAACGCACTGTGCGTACTCCAGAGAACGTTGAAAGGGTCAGACAAGCGATGTTGCAAAGCCCAGGCCGCTCTGCTCGGAGACATTCAGCTGCACTCGGAATCAGCAATCGTACTGTTAGACGGATTTTGCATGAAGAATTACATTTTCACCCATACAAGTTAGCGATGGTGCAGGAATTGAATGTAAACGATTGCCCCCAACGACTGAATTTTGCACAGGAAATGCTTGCACTTTATGAGCAGAATGAAAACATGATGGTGGTAATGAGTGATGAAGCCCATTTCCACCTTAATGGGGCCGTCAACAATCAAAACTGTCGGTATTGGGCTGCTGAAAATCCGCGACAACTCCATGAAAAACCGCTGCATAGCCCTAAGGTTACAGTTTGGTGCGCGGTGGGAAAGTTTGGCGTCATCGTCCCTATTTCTTCGAACAAAATGGGGTTACCGTTACCATAACATCTGGGCGTTACATTGAGATGGTGAACACCTTTTTCATCCCTGAGTTACGAAGAAGGCGTATTGCTCGTCGACATTTGTGGTTTCAGCAAGATGGGGCCACGCCACACACCGCCAGAGCGTCAATGGCTGTTCTTCGCCCCCTGTTTCCCAACCATCTCATTTCGAGATTTGGTGACATTGCATGGCCCCCTCGGTCCCCTGACTTGTCCACATGTGACTTCTTTCTATGGGGGTACCTCAAGTCACGTGTCTACGAGGACAAGCCCCGTACATTAGATGCATTGAAGGAAGCGATCCGTCAACAAAACATCCAAATCAACAGAGACCTGCTGGGAAGAGTGGAGGCCAATTTTCGTAAACGCCTTCAACAATGCGTCGACGGCCAAGGACATCATATGCCAGATATAATTTTCGGTACATGATTATTATGACATGAAATGCTATGTTCTTACGAATGTTGTTCTACCAATATATTTTCTTTACAAAAATAAATATCATTTTCCTGATTATTCCAAAAACACTTGGTTCCCGTGCCCCACCCTGTATATATTAACGATTTAGATGTCGACCTATTCAGCACAGTTTCAAAGTTTGCGGATGACACGAAGCTTGGTGGTAGGGCAATTAATGACGAAGATAGAGGTAAAATCCAGGAAGATCTGAATAAAATCGTTGATTGGTCAGTCACATGGCAAATGAGATTTAACGTTGATAAGTGCAAAATTTTGCATATAGGTTCGCGTAACGGTAATTTTGCGTATAGTATGTCAGGGAAAGATTTAACAAGCGTAGAGCAGGAAAAAGATTTAGGAGTTATAGTCACTGGTGATTTAAAAGTAGCGAAACAAAGTACAGCAGCGGTCAATAAGGCGAAGAAAGTGTTAGGTTTTATAGCTCGAAATTTTGAGTGCAAATTGCGCGATATTATAGTTCCTCTTTATAAATCATTAGTTAGACCCCATTTGGAGTACGCGATCCAATTTTGGAATCCTACATGCGCAAAGATATAGACAAAATCGAAAGAGTTCAAAGACGAGCAACTAAGATGATTCCATCGCTTAGGTCAAAGTCGTACGAGGATAGGCTTAAAGAGTTAAAATTGACAACACTCGAGACTAGGAGGCTAAGGGGTGATCTAATCCAGGTTTTCAAAATTATGAATGGGTTCGATAACGTAGATAGAGATAGCTTTTTCGAAATATCTCAATATAATAGGACTAGAAATAACGGGTGTAAGTTGACAAGTAGAAGGTTCGAGACAGCAGTTGCCAAAAACTTTTTTACGCATAGAATAGTAAATAGCTGGAATAGTTTGCCGTAGAAGTAATTAGTAGCACTTCTATAAACATGTTTAAAAATCGATTAGACAAATATGTTGATAGATTTGGTATAGTTTAAGGTAGTAAAAGTAAGGTTTTGTGGTGATCGATCCCACAGCTCAACACAAGTATTGTGGGATATAGGGAGGCAGCATCTTGGGTTAGGGGATACTCTCTGTCCTTACACACCCCATTTAAATTGATTCCTCTGCCGAGCGGTGCCCCCCATAGTACTGTGAGGTATTGAAAAACTCATGATCTTCACTTGTCCCACAAACACCTTGAAATGGGAGACCCAAAATGGGTGCACACACATTCTACATTACTGTACAGTCTTTACAGCCACACCTACACTTTTCCTCCTAAGTATATATATTGTAATGTATATGTAAATTTTGACTTGGTCCGCAATCGATATGGATCGTGACTTATTTTTCGTTGGCAAGGTACTAGTATTGATGGATACCGTAATGAAATTGACTGGATTCTTTGGATCTGATATATTTGTATGTTGGTTATAAATAGATATAGAGTGTAACATATTTATGGATAGTAGTCTATTATGACTTGATCCTCTGGATCCAGAGATTCTAGCTTTAGTTTTAAATTGATAATTAATTAGTTTTAAATCGATAATTAATTAGTTTTAAATTGATAATTAATTAGTTTTAAATTGATAATTAATTAGTTATGCAAAAATTGGTCGTTGCCAATGTACAGGCAGTTTTTGCATAAATTTCTTATGTTCTTGTGGTTCGGAACCCACGTAAAATTGTAGGTCCCCTCCGCCACCACGGAGGACATACACAATTACGAACACAGTTAGGTAGACCAAACATGAGTGGATCCTACGGTCTTTGTTGGTCTGTAACATTATAACAAGTAAGGCATATGATAGGGTGAACCACAATATTTTATTTGCAAAACTAGAAGACAGGAAGGTTCCCATGTACATATTAAATTTATTGAAATTTTGGTATTCCCACCAATCTTTCACTGTTAGGTGGGGCAATGTACTATCCGTGTGTTTTGGGCTCCTCTTGCGGGTGAGACAAGGCTCCTTGATCTCCCCTATGCTGTTTAATGTGTATATCGACGGATTAATTGCTTCATTTAATGAGGCAACAGTGGGATGTTGTATAGATAACAAAGATAAATAACTTAGTTTATACCGATGATATGGTGTTAATAAGTCCCTCTGTTATAGGTCTGCATCGGCTACTAAAAGTCTGCGAAGTGTATTCGCAGAAAATTCTTTTTAATGTTACAAAAACTAAGGTTATGCAATTTCATCCTAAAAGCTGTAAACAGCCAGCTGATATAAGGTTTAAAATGAATGGTGAAGTAATTGAGGAAGGACAAGAGTTTAAGTATTTGGGTCAAACTATTACCAGCTCCTTGAGTGATGACTCGGATATAAGAAAACAATCTCGAAGCCTGTGTGCTAAAACGAATATGACCATAAGGAACTTTCGATTCTGTACAAGTGAAACTAAAGACACTCTCTTTCGTGCTTTCTGCAGTAATATATACGGACAGCAACTCTGGGTGAATTATAAAAAAGGTTCTGGCAGAACTCTAAATTTGCTGTACAACAGGTCTTTTAGACTCTTACATAAATTACCCCCGAGATGCTCAGCTTCGCGAATGTTTGCTACCCGCAATGTCTCGAGCTTCCCGGAGGTAACAAGACGTGCTCAACACAGTTTAATGCAAAGAATTAAAAAATTAACGAACCCAATCATCCAAGCTATCCATGAGTCCTGCCATTTATCCTCTAAGCTATGGACTTCTTGGTACGAAAACGTCTGTATGTCTCCACTTAACTTCGACATTACAGTATTATTTCTAATCAATTGTATATATTTCTATCCTTAGTATATGAACTGTCATTGTATTAATAATATTTGTCATATGGACTATAGTCTGCCAATAAACCTTTTCATTCATATATATATATATCATATATATATATACCTTTGGTAACATTTGGTTAGCTTCCTCCCGAATTGTTCATTCTGCCGAAGGTCAAGCTTTTCACTCCACCTTAGACCTACAGTTTAACGTGGAATCCAGGGCCAGATTAAGACCTTTAGAGGCCCTAAGCACTTAAAAGATTTTGGTGCCCCATATATATGTAATTCAAAATATAAACAAAAATAAACCATAAAATAAAATTTTATTTTTTGAAATGAAACAAAACTTACAGTAAGATGGAAAATAATGTTTATTTTTGTATACTTCCACTTCATTTATATTTGAAAAGTTTTCTCCTACTTTTTTTAATTGCAAAGTCTTTGATCAGATCCTCAAAACTAATCTTACGTAACACATCTGCTTCTATACTTAGTAGAGATAAGGCATCCAGCCTGCCTTGTTGCATAGTTGTTCTGTTGGTATTTTTAATATACTTCAACTGAGAAAATGAACGCTCAGCTGAGCAATTTGTGACCATTAATGTTAAAAATATACGAAAGGCAATGTCTACATTTGGGAAGGCACACTCAATATTGTCTTCTACAATTATTTTATAAAGTTCAGCATGACTGAATCTTGTTTTTACATTTGCTATAGCACACGAAAATATTTAATCTATATGTATTTTTAATATGGCGCTCAAAGATTTGATATAAACAAAATAATAACGCAAAGCGTAAAGTGTGTGATTACAACGAAATATATTTATTCTCTTAAAAGGGTTGTTGTTCACTACAAATTCAAACAATGAAAAAAAATAAATACTATATATGAATATATATAATTCAGTTTTCAACAGCTTATAGGCTATAAGCCGCGATTATAATAGTATAATAAATCCATGGTAAATCCGACAATGGAAAATTTCTGTGGTGCCCCCCTTCCCTTGATGCCCTAAGCACGGGCTTATTTTGCTTAATGGTTAATCCGGCCCTGGTGGAATCCGAACCACGCCCCATCAGCAGCCCAGCGTCTTAACCACTAGGCCACCTAGGGTACTCATTTATCTACCAACCACTTTCTTTATTGTGTGGAAGGATGAACAGCTGGGCTTTGCTGCGCGCCGGCTCCCGTCGGGTCTCGAACCCAGGGCCGATGGATTCGTAGTCAGCGACGCTAACCACTACACCACACTTTTGTGTATATATATATATATATATATATATATATATATATATATATATATATATATACATACATACATGTGTATATATGAAATTAAAATCAATAAACAATTAAAACAAGACAAAAGTTTCTATAAGACCAATTCTTAAAAACAAAATTTAAAAAGACTAAAAGAAGGTTAAATTCAAAGTTATTAAAATTTACATATAAAATTACAAGAAATTTAAAAGGCTATTTTTAAATTACATATAGTAAATTTGAAATTAATACAATGGAATAACACTACTAACCCTTCATTGCTGGTTCCGAGGCACAAGTAATTTTAAAACAAAACACATGGAACATACTATGGGTTGGGTGGTTGGAGAGTTATAAATTGGGAAGGGGGAATTATAAAAAATTTAAAGGGACAGCTGAGGAATCAACATTTAGAGAAGGGGTCAATGTTTTTATATAAAGAGATTCCAAAATTCTAAGTGAGTTGGAACAAGAGTTATACCCGAGAATTTTAAAATTATCTAAAGTGACATCAGTTTTACATTTAATACTATGTTCCCGGATACTGGAGGCTTCTTTTTTATTTAAAATTTTACCTGTTCGGCAACTTATTCCCATATGCGAATAAAATCTAGCCCTGAGAGAGCGCACGGTGCTGCCAATATAAGTACCAAGGAGACACCTTGGGCAAGTAAATAAATATACAACACCGCTACGCAACGAATCAGGAGTTCGATCCTTCGCTGAGAAAAAGCTACCTAAAGACGTTTTATTAATAAATATAATGTGAAAATCAGTATGATAAAAATTTTTTTAACAACTTCGTAAATTTAAGTTTAAATTCTTTATTCATGGGACCCATTTCAGGTACCAAGAAATATTTTACATCTTTAGGCACTGAAATACAGGGAAGTTGAGGGCTATAAACATTATTTAAGAAAGATCTTATTAGTTTATCTACATATTGAACAGGAAAACTATTATTGGTAAAATATAATCTTAAATTATTAAATTCATCGTTAAGTAAGGTAAAACTAGAAGTCAAATTATATCCTCTAAACAAGAGTGTTTTAATGCACGACATCTTATAGTTAAAATCAGTAAAACTAAAAAAATTCATGCCCAAACCGGTAAAAGTGGGTTTCCTGTAAACTGATGTAGTAATAGAATCCCCTTTTTTCGAAATTAAAAGATCTAAAAAGGGAAGGGAGCCATTTTCCTCAGTTTCCATTGTATAAGTTATATTGGGTGCAGAGAATTTAAGAAATTAAAAAATTGTTGCGCTTGTACAGCATTATCAAAGACAGCTATCGAGTCATCAACGAAGCGTCGGTAAAAAATTGGTTTACAATGGGTGGGAGATTGTCTAAAAATTATACTTTCTAAATGAGTCATAAAAAAATCAGCTGATAAAGGTCCGACGGGTGATCCCATCCCAACACCATCAATTTGTTGGTAAACCTTATTATTGAAAGTAAAATAACATTGCTTAAAAACCAGTTCTAAAAGTTCCTTAAAATAAGACCATGAAAAACCATGAAAACTATCAACAGAGCTAAAAACCCTATCTAAAATAATGGCAATAGTTTCTGATACAGGTACGTTCGTGAAAAGCGACTTTACATCAAAACTGAAAAAAACTTTTTTGAACCGAAATTCTCACTAAGAAGATCTTTTTGAAATTCATAAGAGTTATTTATGGTATACGCATTTTTCGCAAAGGTGACAAAAGACCAACAACAAATTTTGCCAATTGAAAGGTAGGTAAGTTATACGAAGCTAAAATAGGACGGAGAGGTGTTCCAACTTTATGGATTTTAGGCAAACAGTATAATTGAGCAAGATCAGAACCAGATACGAACTGAGAGTAAGTATCGTTTTTTATTATCTTTAAAGACTTTAATCGTGAAAAAAATCTATTAACTTTGTCTTCCAACCTTAAAATGACTTTATTGACGGGTTCAAGAATTTGTTTGAATTTGCTATCATCACTTAAGATTTCATTAGTTTTATTTATGTAATCAGATTTATTCAAAATAACAACTCCGTTACCCTTGTCCGGTCTAGTCACGACAATCTCCTGGTTCTTTGCCAAATTCTTAATAACCTGCAAGTCACTCTTCTTAAATATAAAAGATTTAAATTTAAGGTTTCTAAGTTTATGAAAAAATTCATGAGTTAAATTAGCAAATTGACACTTAAAATTATTAAAATCACCAACATGGGGAACATTTTTCAAGCCATTAAAAAAATTTTCAAAGTAAAGAAAAAAACGAAGGCTTATATATTTGAAATAACGGAAGCTTAAATTGCAAGCCAAGTGAGAGTAAAAACTTTTCCCGAGGGGAGAGGGTGTAACTAGAAAAATTCGAAATTACTTTATCAGAATTGAAAAAATTAGGTGAATTCAGGCCCAGGGCTTTTAACTTACGTTCATGAGTTTCAGAAATGGTAGAATGAAACTTTTCAAGATCACGTTGTACAAGAGAAATTATTAATAAATAATCCAACAACGAAAGGGTATTTTTAAGAGTAATTATATGATGCTCAAGCGACTTATTATGCGAATCTGAAATTTTGATTTTATAATTAATTTCATTATTTAACAAATATTCCAGAGAAGATTGATAAAATTCAGAGTCATACAGATTTTCTCGATAAAGTTTGAAATAAACGAATTTCGGGAAAACCCTACATGTACGACACATTTCAAGAAAATAACAGTCGAGTTTAGACTTGAGAAGCTTTCGTGAAGTCTTCCAAACATGGCGATAAACCCTAAGTCCATCTTGTCCATACCTTGAGTATATATATTCATGCGGGTTGCTTCTAAAAAGCTTCAATTTAATATTCAAGAGAAATCCAATGACAAGGAGGAATGTAAATGCCATGAAAAGTCTTCTTTAATGCAACGTTTCGAGCAATATGCTCATCTTCAGGCTAAATAATAATATGAAATTAAAATCAATAAACAATTAAAACAAGACAAAACAGTTTCTATAAGACCAATTCTTAAAAACAAAATTTAAAAAGACTAAAAGAAGGTTAAATTCAAAGTTATTAAAATTTACATATAAAATTACAAGAAATTTAAAAGGCTATTTTTAAATTACATAGTAAATTTGAAATTAATACAATGGAATAACACTACTAACCCTTCTTTGCTGGTTCCGAGGCACAAGTAATTTTAAAACAAAACACATGGAACATACTATGGGTTGGGTGGTTGGAGAGTTATAAATTGGGAAGGGGGAATTTTAATAAATTTTAATAACTTTGAATTTAACCTTCTTTTAGTCTTTTTAAATTTTGTTTTTAAGAATTGGTCTTATAGAAACTGTTTTGTCTTGTTATATATATATATATACATATATATATGCGGCAAAAGTAACGCCCTTTTAATAATTGTATCTTTATAGTTTTATACAGTATAACCAACCACAAAATTAATTAAATTCCAGTTATTTTTTAGTTTTTACTGAGAAAGTACTTATTATTTTTCTTAAAATGCTGTATTTTTCTTAAAAACAATATTTCTCTTAAAATGCTGTAATTGATTTATTTCCTTCAATAAAAGAGAATAAACTAAAATGGGCGTTATTTTTGCCGCACCCGTTATATATATATCTTTTGTATATAAACTAAAATAATGTTATTGGGTTGGGATGTTTAAATATGTGCGGTTCAAAGGCGACTCGAACGCTCGCTGGTCTGCGAGCCGTAGACTCTAACCACTCAACTTGTCAGAAGAGCTGTTTACTAATTTGTTAGTTTTATAACGAAATAGTGCGCGAATACAATAGGCATAGAGCGGCTGACGTTATTTATTTAGACTTTAAAAAAGCGTTCGATACAGTTCCGCATAGAAGATTAATTGCGAAAGTTAAACACACGGTATACGCTGTCAGGTAGCTAACTGGTTAGAGGAATGGCTTCGTGCCAGGAAACAGAGCATCGTTGTTAATGGTAGGAAGTCGGGATGGTTGGATGTAGGTAGCGGTTTCCTTCAGGGTTCAGTGTTAGGCCCATTGCTAGTCGTAATCTACATTAACGACATAAAGGTAGCCTTGACCAGTAACATGTCAAAATTTGCGGACGATACTAAAATAGGCGGTGAAGTTCTTAACGTGGACGATAGAAATAGGCTCCAAGACGGTGTAAATAGGATTATGGAGTGGACGGATAAGTGGCAGATGCAATTTAACGTAGACAAATGTAAAGTTTTGCATATAGGGTCTCGTAACAACAATTACACATACACGATGGATGACAGACAGTTAGCGAGCGTTGACGAGGAAGTAGATTTAGGCGTACGCGTATCTAAGGATTTAAAAGTTAGGAACCAGTGCCTGGAGTCTTGCGCAAAAGCTAGTAGGATGTTAGGCTTCATAGCGCGTAATTTCAAATAAATCGAAGAATATTATATTGCCCCTTTACAAGTCCCTAGTCAGGCCCCATTTAGTATATACCGTTCAGTTTTGGTGCCCGTATTTGCGTGAGGATATTGATAGGTTGGAAAGGGTTCAGCGTCGCGCCACGAAACTAATTCCGTCATTACGCAGCAAGTCTTACGAAGATAGGATTAAAGAGTTAGACATGCATTCACTCGAAACTAGGAGATTAAAGGGGGAGCTCATTGAAGTTTTAAAAATCGTTAATAAAATCGATAACGTAAATGTTGACAAATTGTTCATTTTCGATAAGAGCAATAGTCGTAATAACGGATTTAAAATACGTGGCAGACGTTTCATTACTAACATCGCTAAAAACTTTTTTACGTTTAAAGTAATTGATAAATGAAATAATCTTCCCGCGTCCGTCGTGAACTCTACCCGCGTTAATATCTTTAAAAACCGTTTAGATAGGCATTTTAAAAATATTAACGTCGTTTAAAATAATAAAACAATTAGCAACAGGAGCTCTGGGCTCGAGGTTTGAGTCTGTTGACGATTAATGTCAGCTTGTGACATGCCAGCGTGTGATATGCCAGCAATAAAATCATACTAAAAAGAAATTAGACTAACACGAACTTAAATGTAGCTCGTAGCGTAAACTAACCCACTTTTTGTTATACTCTTCATACTTTTTTTTTTCTTATCTTCTCTTTACTTGCATGTCTGTAGTTTGCATGGTATGACAGTGTTTGAGTTAAGATTGTGTTTGCATGGCTTGTAAGCGTTCTTATTTTGTTTCTTTTCATCTTTCACCCTTTTCCTATTCTCTTCGACTACTTTTCCGACTTGTCAGCAGTGGCTGGAGGATGATGATAGTGAGTCTTTCTCTCTCTTTTTCTGAATGAATGTTAACCCAGGAATGATAGGTTTTTCTACTTACTTAACCCTTTATTCTCTTCTTTTAACCCCCTACTCTCTTCTTTCTTTCGGGCTAACCTTAGAGTGGATTTTAGGGTCTTTGTTAGCCTCAGCTTCTGTAGGTCTGTAAAACTTCTTCCAAGAAAGAATTAAGTCAGAACCTTGTCTTAACGCTTTAACTGATGGCGAGGAGTCTTTTCTGAGCCTAAATAAAATCGTCTGAGGTCAGCCAGAGCAAAATCAGTAAAGCGCAGCAGGGCGTTAAAACGTTTAATTATTTTATGCTGATTCCTTCTCGATATGAATGAATAAAATCATCTGGTATTTGTCCGAACAAATCATCAGTGCAACTCCAAAGTTTTTCTGTGTTAGCCGTATAGCGCTGCAGAATGGAAGGGATTCTTAAAGGCATGATTGCTCTGAGACGTCCTGGGTGAATAACCATCGTGCAGCAAAGGGACACGCAGCTGGATAGACTCATTTCGGATGATAATCATATTTACAGCATTTTGCACCACGAAAGGAACGGCTGTAACGCCAAAGCGAATGCCTGCAAGAGGGAATTCATTTGCACTGCATGAAAGGAATTGAATGATGATTGGATTACACTTATAATAAGATGAAAGGGAGAATGCAGAAGGAATCGAATAAGCAAATTGAACTTGAACGGAACAAAATTAGAACGCATCGAGCCATAAAAAATTAGAATTAATAACGGTGAAAAGAATAACTATAAATATTTCAGTCATTACTTTAACGTGTGGAATTAATCAAAGAATATAATCACATAAATACAGCTGCACGGCGCTCTTTTCGATCGTGTGTTAAACGAAAGTTGTCCCAGGTCTTCATCTTTTGTAAATAAATTTACTTAAACTGCGTTCCACTCCGTTGCCGTTTAGTTTTGTCTATATGTGAACATGCATTAGTCTTTAGTATTAACCCTTTCCACACTCAACCCCGATAAAAAATTTGGATGAATGAAAGAAAGCCACCCCCAAACGGGTCGGGGGTGGCTTTCTTTCATTGACACAATTCGAGGGGGGGGGGCTTTCTTTCATTCATCCCTTATTCCTTTTCCCCCGGCAATTTCTTTTTTCCCGGTTAGATCAACTGTACTCCCTTGACAATTGGTTAGGTTAAGTCATGATATTTTCGTTAAAATATTCGTTAGTATTTCGTTAAAATATTCGATGATGTGTCAAGATCGTTACTTTGAAAATAGTTTCTTTAAACTATGTGAACATATTTGACATCTATAAATTTTAATTTCATTCTCCGTAAATACAATTTTTTTTTACTTAACATTATTCCTTATTAATAAATAATAAACAATTCCTCATGAAGGTGTTTTTACTTACATTTTTTACTTTAGTGATTTTGGGGGGTGGCATTGCTTACTTGATCATTTTTAGGTGGCACTGTTTACTAGAAACTTTTGGGGGTGGCTTTCTTTCATTGATCCAAAAATTTAAAGAATGGTAATTTACATTTTTTGCAATGCCATCGCATACAGATGAATATTTTAAGTTGAAATTATACTATTTTTTTTCACAAAAACTTTAAAGAAACCACCATTTATTAAAAATACTTATTAAAATGACCTGGCAATAAACTTTCAGTAATATGTCATTTTTTTTCAATAAAAATTAAGTACCTTCCATGAGTACCAGCGTACATTATCCTCTTCTTAGGGTTATGTCGTATCCACTTTGCAACACAGCTTCCTCTTAGGTCAGCGACGTAAGTCGACGGTGGGTACTAATACTGCAGTGATAGATACTTTAATGAGACATCTAGTTATTTTTTACTTTAATTATTGCATATATTGTTTTCCTTTAATGTTAAGTATATACTTGATATACATAAGGTAGTTGTGAAAATGCTTCTTTGATTTTTCTATTACTATCATAAATATAAATCATTCTCTAAATCATAGTATTTTAAGAGCATCATTTTGGTCGCAAACACATTATCTACAGGATAGCAGCACAGAAATTCATCGCAGGATTATTCATCATTATAGTTGTCCCCCCCCCCCCCCAACTTTTGAAAGCTAGTTACGGTCTTGCCCCTCAGTGTCAGTCTCCCCTGCCCCTTCCCAAATTATACTACTGAATGTATATGTAAATATCACTAGGCCTGTAGTCACCTATGTACTACCTGAAATAAAAATTTCGAATTTCTATGGTTTCTTCCCACTTAAGTATAATTTTGTAAGTAAATGTACGAAAACTTTTTTCTATTTTTCTCAAATTCTTTGATCTTTTACATTTGTGTTAGAGTTGAACTAGTGTTTTTTATTTGTTAATTTTTTCTAAATGAACACTATACCTTTCATAGCTATCCTATACATAGTACAAAAGATAAGGACGAATATAACTGAAATATTCTCTGTACGAATACTTATGAACGTCATTATATATATATATATATATATATATATATATATATATATATATATATATATAATAATAATGTTATAATGTTATAATGTTTCAGACCAACAAAGACCCTAGGATCCACTCATGGCTGGTCTACCTAACTGTGTTCGTAATCGTGTATTGTGTATGTCCTCCGTGGTGGCGGAGGGGACCTACAATTTTACGTGGGTTCGGAACCACAAGAACATAAGAAACTTATTAAAAAACTGCCGGTAAATTGGGAATGACCAATTTTTACGAAACTAAATAATTATCAATTTAAAAATAATTAATTATCGGTTTAAAACTAAAGATAGAATCTCTCGGTCCAGAGGAGCAAGTCATAATAGACTACTATCCACAAATATGTTACATTCTATATCTATTTTAACGGACATGCAAATATATCAGATCCAAAGAATCCAGTCAATTTCATTACGGTATCCATCAAGTCACGGTCCATATCGATTGCGGACCAAGTCAAAATTTACAACCATATACATTATCAATTTAAAAATAATTAATTATCGATTTAAAACTAAAGATAGAATCTCTCGATCCAGAGGATCAAGTCATAATAGACTACTATCCACAAATATGTTACATCTATATCTATTTATAACGGACATGCAAATATATCAGATCCAAAGAATCCAGTCAATTTCATTACGGTATCCATCAAGTCACGGTCATATCGATTGCGGACCAAGTCAAAATTTACAACCATATACATTATCAATTTAAAAATAATTAATTATCGATTTAAAACTAAAGATAGAATCTCTCGATCCAGAGGATCAAGTCATAATAGACTACTATCCACAAATATGTTACACTCTATATCTATTATATAACGGACATGCAAATATATCAGATCCAAAGAATCCAGTCAATTTCGTTACGGTATCCATCAAGTCACGGTTCATATCGATTGCGGACCAAGTCAAATTTACAACCATATACATTACAATATACACTTACGAGGAAAAGTGTAGGTGTGGCTGTAAAGACTGTACAGTAATGTAGAAATGTGTGTGCACCCATTATGGGTCTCCCATTTAAAGGTGTTTGTGGGGCAAGTGAAGATCATGAGTTTTTTCAATACCTCACAGTACTATGGGGGGCACCGCTCGCAGAGGAATCTCTTTAAATGGGGTGTGTAAGGACAGAGAGTATCCCCTAACCCAAGACGCTGCCTCCCTATATCCCACAACACTTGTGTTGAGCTGTGGGATCTATCCCCACAAAGCCTTAATTTTACTACCTTAAACTATACCCCTTTCTATCAACATGCGCGTCCAATCGATTTTTAAACATGTTTATAGACGTGCTACTAATTATTTCTACCGGCAAACTATTCCAGCTATTTACTATTCTATGCGTAAAAAAGTTTTTCGCAACTGCTGTCTCGAACCTTCTACTTGTCAACTTACACCCGTTATTTCTAGTCCTATTATATTGAGATATTTCGAAAAAGCTACTCTATCTACGTTATCAAACCCATTCATAATTTTGAAAACCTGGATTAGATCACCCCTTAACCTCCTAGTCTCGAGTGTAGTCAATTTTAACTCTTTAAGCCTATCCTCGTACGACTTTGACCTAAGAGACGGAATCATCTTAGTTGCTCGTCTTGAACTCTTTCGATTTTGTCTATATCTTTGCGCATATGCGGATTCCAAAATTGGACCCCGTACTCCAAATGGGGTCTAACTAATGATTTATAAAGAGGAACTATAATATCGCGCGATTTGTACTCAAAATTTCGAGCTATAAAACCTAACACTTTGTTCGCCTTATTGACCGCCGCTGTACTTTGTTTCGCTACTTTTAAATCACCAGTGACTATAACTCCTAAATCTTTTTCCTGCTCTACGCTTGTTAAATCTTTCCCTGACATACTATACGCAAAATTACCGTTACGCGAACCTATATGCATAATTTTGCACTTATCCACGTTAAATCTCATTTGCCATGTGACTGACCAATCAACGATTTTATTCAGATCTTCCTGAATTTTACCTCTATCTTCGTCATTAATTGCCCTACCACCCAGCTTCGTGTCATCCGCAAACTTGGAAACTGTACTGACTAGGCCGACATCTAATCGTTAAATATATAAGAAAAAGCAAGGGGCCCAATACAGAACCCTGAGGAAGGCCACTCGCTACATTAGCCCAACAAGACTCCGCTCCATCAACGACCACCCTCTGTTTCCTGCCTCGCAACCATTCTTCTAGCCAATTTATTACTACACCCCTGATTCCATGAGCCTTAGTTTTTTCAATCAGTCTTTTGTGCGGCACGGTGTCAAACGCTTTTTGAAAATCTAAATACACTACATCAACCGCCCGATATCTATCGTAAACGTTAACCACGCTTTGGAAAAATTCTAAAAGATTAGTTAAGCAAGATTTGTTTCGCCTAAAACCGTGCTGCGTATTCTAACCAGATTATGCACTTCTAAGTGTTCGACTATACGATCCCTAATTATTGATTCCAGTAGCTTACCTACAAAGACGTTAAACTGGTTGGC
>JAJOZX010000195.1:1442500-1490000 GCA_023014485.1 Bathynomus jamesi
GGAAGGAGAAAAGAAAGGTATGAATCTGCCTGAAAATTGTTAACGGTTAATTTTAGTTACTTTGAGTGTCAAATTAACTGTTTTTATTAAATTTTTGACTTATATAACAGTATTCTTTGTCATTAACCCTTAATAGGAAATCATGGGTCAGAAATGAATTGCGTGTTGGGTCTGTGGGACCTGTGAATTCCTTCCTATCCAGGGTTAAAATTATTTTCAACTACCTCTTCATACCACTAAAAGAGTTGTTTTGGGGCCGAAAATGAGGACTAAAAGCTACATTGCTAAGCCATCTTCTTCTTACTGTATGTTGCATCTATAAGGTTGATAGAATCTATATATAGTCAAAGTTTATATATAGTTCTTCATGCATCTACCCTTTTATCACAATTTTTATCTTCTATCACTTGAACACATTCTTTTCTGTAATCCACGTTTAAGATATTTTCGGGGTTTTTATCGAGTGGTTATCGGTATATATATATCACTCTTTTAAAGGAGTGGGGGTGGAAATTAAAGGGGCCTTATTCGTCGAGGTAAAGGGATTTGCGTTCTAAGAATAGTCTTATACTGAAATTTCTGTCATTTCAATTTTTCAAGTATTTTTCCTAATGATAATTCTGGGATAGAAAGTATACTTTGATGAAACCCTAAATTTTTTTAAAATTCATTTGATATTTGTGTTAACCCCTCCGTCTATGGCCTTGGGAGGTTCGAGGTTGACGGTGGTTCAAGTTAGGTGGCAGCAGTAGGATGGGCGCAAAATGCCAGAGTGCAGAGTAATTGCATAATGTTGCATAATGTTGCAAGAGTGCCAACCCCCCCCTTGGTGGCACCACCCCCACCCCCTTTTGTGGGGACACCAGTTTCATCTTCGTGTGAAAAAAAACCGATACACGGAACTACTATGAGGTGTAGGCCTATAGAGCATGTTGCAGGAAGTCTGTGTAACTAGGGATTTCACTTTTGGAAATCTTGGAAATGCATAGTTCCATATAGTTTGTATTTGGACTGGATGATCGTCGTAGAACTGTGTATGTTTTTAAAAGCTGTGTGAGAGATCGTACAAGACCCCTACTTATTTTAGGATTGTCAGGGACAACGTATCTCCCCATCCGTAATATAAGGTGCCTTTACGCGAGTTGTGATAAACGTCGAAAATATGGACGACATCATGATTTGTGTAATGGGTGTCTCGAGTTTGCGGATGATATAGTGAAACATTGTAAAGATTGCCACATGGTATGTGAGCAGTGTAAAAGCCCCAAATGTGAAAGCCGTGTAGTTGAAGCTGAGAAGAGGGCTTGTAATGTGTGTAGACGCACATTTTTCAATAATAGCTGTTTTGAGTTCCATAAATCAATTGGCACGTGCAGGAAAATGAGAATCTGTGAATGTGGTATGTTTCACATGATGGATAATTGGGGAAATTTCAAACACAAATGTGATGAAATTCACTGTTCTACATGCCATGAGAAATAAAAGGCGGATGGTGTAAAGCATATATGTTATATGAAAGACGCAAATCCTAAAAACAATCCTTGTATAACTGTGTACTACGATATAGAAACATGCACGAACGCTGAAACCAAAGAGGTCATTCCACATTTACTTGTGAGTCAGACTATCTGTGATGAGTGTATGGAGATCGAGTGTGATGAGTGTCACAAATGTGGTAAACGGACAAACGTTTTTAAAACAAATGTCCACGATAGCCCTGTAAAACTATTTGTGTCCTATATTGTCAAGCTAGCGGACAAGTTAAAAAAAATGACTGTGTATATTCTCGCCCATAACGGGGCAAAATTTGACGCACAGTTCCTTTATAAGGCGCTGCTTGAGCACGAGTCCTCTGAGATATTTACAGGTGATCCGTTGAAAAGAGGCAACAAATTAATACAGATGCAAATAAGAGGTAATGTACAATTTAAAGACACTTTATTATTCACACCTTGTAAATTAACAAAGCTACCCAAGGTGATAGGCGTAGCAGCTGAAGTTTCAAAAGAATACTTCCCTTAGACATTCCTCACTAGTGAAACTTTAAATTACGTAGGTCTACCTCCACCCAAACATTACTTTAACTATGACTGTATGAGCAAAGATTAACGTGAAGATTTTGACTGATACTACAACAGCTTTAATGAACGTTATCCTTATAATATAGCTGATGAATATGAGCATTATTGCGTGAATGATGTGCGCGTGCTTAGAGTATGTTTCCAGGCCTTTAGAAGGATGTACATAGGCCGTTTCAAATGCGATCCGCTGCAAGTCGCAACCACCATCGCATCATTATGTTTTACGGGGTTCAAGACTAACTTCATGCCTAAAGGCACCTTAGCCATTATCCACAGAAACAACCCCCGCAGTTATGGGCACAAGGCTATTTACTGGTTCATACACCTACAGCAGCAGACAGGTGTATACATAAAGCATGCCCGCAACACGGGCGAAGTACCCATTAAGGTTAATGGCCATGTTTCTTGGGTTGATGGTCTAAGTGAAAACCGTGTCATTGGCGAGAAGACTGTGTACTCCTTTAACGGTTGCTGGTGGCATGGATGCCCCCGTCCTGAGTGCGGAATCGTAGGAGATATCCACGGTAGATCTCCCGCCGACTGTCTTGCGTGGACGCGCACCCGCGATCAGCTTATAGGGTCCCAGTTCACTCACAAAGTCTTATGGGAGCATGAATATGATGCACGAATGGAGACAGACGGGGACGTACCGTGAAGAAATAAACACGATCATGCGTTCAATGGTACTGGAGCCTCTCAAATGCGGCGATAGCTTGTTCGGAGGGCGTACAAATCCCTTCAAGCTATACTTTCCGCCTACGGAGGGCGTGAAACTCCATTACTACGATTTCTGTTCTTTATACCCCTACGTGATGAAGAACAATCCGTACCCCGTAGGTGCACCTGAAAAAATAGTGGGTCCTAACCTACCCTTCATTAACGAGTTCTCAAGAAATTTGAACTCGTGCTATTTCGGCCTTTCTTTCGTAGACGTGCTCCCCCCTCGCGAATTATGGATGCCAATCTTACCCGTCGTTATAGTTCACAAACTCATGTTTCCCCTGTGCGTGAAGTGTGCAGAAGAGAACAATGGTGATTGTGGCCATACACCTCACCAGCGTAAGATCAGAGGTGTATACACAAGCCCTGAGCTGGCCCTAGCCGTTCGCCATGGGTATAGAATAATGAAGATACATGAGGTGTGGAGGTTTCAGAAGCTACCCAACCTTTTCACACCATATATAAACGCGTTTTTGAAGGACAAGGTTGAGGCGTCAGGATATCCGCGAGGGGTTGAAACCGAAGATGAAAAAACGTCTTATATTCAGCGTTACCATGACCACGAAGGTATACAACTTGATCGTACCCAAATTGTAAAGAATCCTGGCAAGCGCTTTAGTGCAAAATTGTGCCTAAACAGTCTTTGGGGAAAATTTGCACAGAATACCGGTAAAGGGAACGTTCATTTGGCGCAAAGTTATAGTGAAGTCTGGGATTACGCCAACGCACCCGATAAAGAGGTCATGGAGATTGTGAATGTAGGTAATACTTACATAATAAAGTACAACAATACTGAATTGGCCACAGATACCTCACGGGTTACAAACATTCCTGTAGCCAGCTTCACAACAGCCTACGCGCGCATCAAACTTTGGGGCCTATTGCATTCTCTTGGGCGGAGGGTTTTGTATGCCGATACAGATAGCGTGATATTCACAGCGAGGAGGGGTGAATACATGCCTGCTATTGGGGAGTTCCTCGGTGAGCTAACTGACGAGATCAAGGATGAGTATGGGGACAACGCATACGCCGACTCGTTTGTGTCAACAGGGCCAAAAACCTATTGAGTACGGGTGAGGATAGGGAATGAAACGAAGTATATCGTGAAGGCTAAGGGTATCACGCTTAACCAAGCGAATCGGCGGGTCGTCAACTTTGATTTCGCTGAAGGAGCTAGTGTGCTTAGAAGATGATGAGGGTGGCCGTCCGACCCAATTGACTGTAGGCGCCCACAATTTTCGGGCGCCGAAGCTGGGGGGCGTGAAGGAACTTAGGGGTACAAAGGTGTGCCGTAACACCTACAGGAAACGCTACCAGGTGCCTGGTACCTATGACACCGTGCCCTTTGGATACCATAATCTTTGATATGTCTATTGCAAACTTAATTATTACACGTATTTGTAAATATGTACATCCTGATTATTTCGTTTATTAAATAAATCGTGTTTCAACTAGCGTTTTACTTGGTGTGTGTGTGTGTGTGTGTGTGTGTAGAGTAAAAAGCTATGCCACGCCCACTCTAAGACCAGCAGCGTGAGTCATGCCGCAACATGGGCTTTCCTGCGTGCTCAGTTGACCTCTGTATACCCTTGAGCTCATACGTGTATTCTCTCGCATAGAAGAAAATAGTAATGGCTACCTTTAATATCGCGTGTTGAACATTTATGAAGTGGTATTCTGCTAAGTGCGTAGATGTAGTGGATACTGAAAAACTCCCTATTCCCGCCTCTTTTGCCTCTTTTAAGACTGCATTGAATCGTGCGAAGGGTCAGGCTATTCAAATACTCTACGGATATTCTGGCGAGAGGGTTGTAGGATTTTGCAGTACAGACGATGTACTGAAGTATGTTATAGAACTACGCTTTATAAAGGCTCACATATACCGCGCAGTAGAAGAAGCAACACGGTCAGAAAATAAACAACAGTTATGGTTAGTGAGTATTGTGGATGAGTGGTGTGATAAGCGGTATTATATTATATCATGTTACACCATACCGATTACTCGTACCCTACGGCTGAAAATGTAAATCTTGTCATCATGGACAATCTTAAGTATTTTTACCACTACATTAATATATATCATGATGAGGTTTGTAGTGAGGTTGTGGCTAAAGGTTTGTGTGAGTTTTTAACAGATTTTAGAGATGAGTATCGCCTGTTAAACAAAAAGAATAAATATGAACATATGTTTCTCTCTAATAGGGCACCAGTTTGTAAAGATGTTTAGGAGAGATAAAACATTTAAAAAATGTGTTTAGTTCATGAAAATTACCCTGAAGGAAACTGTCTGGTGCGTATTCAGGAAAGTGGTAGTGATAAAACATTAAAACCGAAATTAATTCTTGTACCGGAAAATTTCTCAAAATATCTGCCCAATACAATGGGATACAACGATTCATGTTGGGTCAGTGCCGTACACGTTTCATTAGATTATGGTGTGCCTCACTCCTCCTGGAGCATACGAGTTCGAACAAACCCATTCACTTTTCATGAGGATGATTCACCCCGCCCGTCGAGCCGATCCTGCCTGCCTGCCTCCTGTGGCTCATAGTCATCTCAGAGCTTGCACCAAGTGGACGCGCCATAGTCATCTCGAACCGTGTGAACGTGCGAATACAATGGAACTCCCTTTGATAAGCATTCTCAACGCCTCGTACGACTTCTCCGTGACGAGGTCATTGCGCGTGTTCAGGCGAGAAACCGGCACCATTAACTGTGTGCTTGAAACGATCTGCAGGCATGCAAGCAAACGTAACGTTATTTATTTAAGTCTTGAGGAGATGCATAAAATCTTCGTGGTAGTTGAGAGGTGGGCTGAGGACCGTTATAAAATACCAGCTGACGTAAAGAAGAGAGACGATTAGTGACGCCTCCTCATATATCATTGTTTGTACAGTGCTTTCAGTCCCAAGCTAGTCTGTTAGGTATAAAATGGGCGGTCCTTATGGCAGCGGAGGTGTGTTCGGATTGGTGCATATAATTGCTCTAACCCAATCAATGACGTCCACATCTATCTTTGTGTTGATCACTCTATCTATTTATTATGGAGACATACTGTATATAAATATATATAGAGTATGCAGGGGATAACGTGTCTCAGTCCCAGCTATGGTAGTTGTCTTTCAATTAACAGTCCCAAGTGCAAGTTACGTTAACACCTCCACATAAACTACCCTGGACTAAACTAACATACGTGAAGCCCTTACCCACAAACCATTTAAAAGGTGTGATTTAAAAGCTCTCCCCTCCTCTCTCTCTCTCTCTCTCTCTCTCTCTCTCTCTTTCTCTCTGATCACACCGCATCCCATCAGAGGTCTTCAGCAGGGACATCGGCAATGTATCCATATAACGTTAATAATAACCGAAACTCGGGGAAAATATGCTCTCTGCCTTCCGCTCTACCCCAAATCCTTTTCTCTTAGTGACCTCTTAATACAAACTAATCTATCATATTTTGCGACTTTTTAACTCTGGTAGGATTCAATTCCATTCCTATAGTGTAAGAGATACTTAAATTCATGTGTGTATTATGCCATATGATGTGCGTAATAAATAATCATTTTTAAATAGTTGGAGCGTTCAAGGTCATCTGTAATAATCTATAGACTACCCCCAAGCCCACTCTCAATACTTAGATTCCCCTAAGACACAGGCGTCTTCAAGTAACATGAATGCGTAGAGATCTAAGGTGTTAGATTCCATATTATATAATTTATGTGCTAGGTTTAAGAACGCTGGCATTGAGGATGGAAGGAAGGGACAGTAAAAGCGATAATAGGTTTAATGAAGGAAGTGCAATGAGGATGGAGGTAAGCGTTGCTATGTCGAAGGAAACGAGGTTGGGTGGGGAATTACGAAGGGAGGAGGAAAGGGAGAGAGGGGGCTAAAATGAACGCGGGGATGGGTTAAGGGAGAGGAGAGAAATTCATATGAAATGCTAAACACAAACTCAAATATTTATTTTAATGCCCTAGACCTAGAAAGACAAAGAGCAAAATACCTTAAACTAACAATGAATTGACAGAAACAGAAGAGTCTGGTCTTAGACGCACTGATAGGTTTAACCAGTGGCGGCTCGTGACTAAAAATTCTAGGGGTGCTGTCTCTAAGAATGGGTTGAAATAATTACTGAAATAAAAGTATGAGCATTGAGCAATGAATAAAAGTTTCAAAAGTTATTGAAAAAGTTATTCAGTGAGCTCATCCTTATATTGTTCTTGATTATTTCAATTGTAAAAAAAAAATTTAGGGGTGGCTGCAGTTCCGCAGTGCCTACCGACGAGCTGCCACTGGGTTTAACGTATGTGGCTAGAGGCCACCACTCAGAATTACCACTACTACCTAAGTCATAATAAGGTTATTTACTATGACAGAGTAGTCATGAGTAGTTATGGAAATAAAATATGATTATACTGTTGATGGCTGACTATATTCAGTTGGGATATAAACTATTGCTGACAATCTTTGGATCCTTGGCTTTTAAGACGAATTTTTTATGCATATGTTCAACAAAATAGGAAATTGGCTGATTATTATTACCATTCGAAGGGTTGGCATCCTTCACAACCGAAATCAATTTCAGAAGGGGTGCATGGTATCCTCATTTCCTTTATCGTCCCAGCACGCTTCACATAAGCCATTTACACAAAGATGGAAAGGCCGTCTGTGCACCACGAGACGACCCAGGCAATGCGGGGAGCAATGGTGACATTGCATGAATATGGTGTGCCAATAAGAGAAATATCAAGACGACTAGACGTTCATCGAAGTACTGTGGAACCGTTGGATTCATCGGTATGAAGCAGAAAACTCAATCGCTACTTTGCCGAGGTCTGGTCCTCCGCGTTCAACATCTCAAGAGGAAGATGCTGCTATTGTTAATCATGCCAGAAGCATCCGTTTGTTCCAGCGACGAATATTTAGAGACCTGAACCTTCGTTGTAGCGCAAATACAGTGTTCAACAGACTTCACGAGGCAGGGTATTTTTCTCGCCGTCCAGCTATAAAACTTGCATTGACGATTGAGCATAAAGGGGCGCGAATGGGATTTGTCTTGCAATACTTGCCGCAGGAGGAAGAATTCTGGAGAAAAGTTGTGTACTGTGACGAAAAAACATTTTCAACAGATAGTCATGGTTCCCTGCATTGTTGGAGGCAGCGCGGAAAACGCTATGAAGAAGGAAATGTTTTCCCGAGCAAACGTAGTGGTCACATCAATCTCGGTGTGTGGGGCTGGATGTCTGGCTATGGTGTCGGAGAATTGACTCAAGTAGATGGACGCTTTACTGGACAGCAATATTGCCATATATTGGAAGAGGTGATGCTACCCAGTGTTCGTGCGTATCTGGTTCCAGCACCGGAACCATTTTACTTAATGGAAGATAACAGTCCCATTCATAGGAGTAACGTTGTGAGAGCGTGGTACGAAGATCACCCAGAGATTATTAATCTAATTCTGCCACCACGTTCTCCTGATTTGAATCCGATTGAAAACCTTTGGGCAATAATGATTAACGAATGGGAGCAACGCAATGAAAAAACATTTGAAGCACTTTTAGCCCACACGAGGAATAGTTGGGAGAGCTTACGCCGAACACCAAACATTCCTTACAATCTGGCCTCTTCTATGCCGCAACGATTGCAAGAAATTATTGATGCTGGAGGAAGCTATACGAAATATTGATGTTAAAGCCATGACGTAAATGTGTATCGAATATAAGTTATATATATATGCTAATATAGAATTTTATTATATTTTTATGTTTGACATCTATAAAAGTATATATTGTGACCATAGAAGAACTTTATTTATCCTTAGTTAGAATCTTTTCTTGCAATGTCTACGCTCGTGGAGATGATAATATATGCATTGTTGAAACAAACTATGAAAAGGTAATAGTTTCAGGAAAAAATAAAAACTGGCAACATCGAGGTCATCACATGTTTATGGGAATTGTCATATGATATGCTACCAATAAACTCTTATATACTACTATATACAGTATACTATAGTACGTAATAATTACGATGAACAAATCAAATGCAAATTTCTCTGATTCACGCCCAGCAGTCTTGCTTTAGAGTGAGCTTTGGTACAAAGCACTTGAGAGGTACAGAGCTGAGCTCGCCTACACTGTTCACCCTGAAGAGCTGTACCTCTATATAGTGGATAGGTGTCGTTACGATTTGGAAGAATATTTCCAATCCCGTTATGCCGAATGAAGAAGAGTTCACGATTGAAAAGTTCGGGACGTTAAGAAAAAGCCCCCGATTGGAAAGGCATGATTATAAACTTGTATTTAATGTTGTGGTTAACGATGACATTTTTGTGCGTGCTTTTGATTGTGTAAAGTGGGTACAAAAATAGTATTGAACGATATGAAAGCCATTTATGTCGAGTATAGACCGCCGCATCAGTTAAACGGTGAAGTAATGGCGATGTGGATATAGACTCTATCATATGCGAATTTAGCGTTTTGCACCGTAGAACGTAAAGACAATATATATATATATTTTTCCTGTAATAATATGATTATACGTTTTGTATATTTTTTCCTGTACTAATATTTGATAATATAACTATATTTTTCCTGTAATAATACGATTATACGTTTTGTGTATTTTTTCCTATACTAATATTTGATAATATAACTATATTTTTTCTAATATTTTGTTAATACTATGTTTTGTATGATTACACTGCCCAACAAAAAAAAAATTTTCCTGCTGATTTAATTCTAAGACCTGTTTCTGGATAATATTGATGTGCTGATTTCAAAAATCACCTTAGATTTTGTCCATCACATCAGGTTTTCGTGCAATGCAATATGCCTATTTTGGGTGATCCATGACGGGCGCTTATCAAAATTGATGATTTTTGAGATCTGTTAACAGCTGTTTTGCTGTTAAAATTTTATCTGTGGAATACGCAAATCTGTGCATTAAATCTAAAGGTCATGTACAACATTAAAATCTTGGGTATTTGTGATTTCCCCAGGTGTGAGCGTGACGTCATGATCTGAGAGAGATTTCCCATTGGCGGAGTGAGAGCAGCCGGTACCGCTAGTGACGTTACTTGTAAACTTTCAGCAGTTGGGTTGCAACATGAGCATTAAAGTTCACTATCTCAACAGTCATCTGGATAAATTTCCAGAAAATCTTGGTGATGTTAGTGAAGAGCAAGGTGAAAGGTTCCACCAAGATATCAAAGTGATGGAAGAACGATACCAAGGAAGATGGGATACCCATATGATGGCTGACTACTGCTGGAGCCTGCAAAGAGATTGTCTTGACATCTCTCATTCTAGGAAGTCCTATAAGAGAAAATTTATCAGCACTGAAAAGTAAGAAAACAAGAAAAAGACAATGTTAAGAAAACTGGTCCCGTGCTTGCTTTAATATGGATTCATTTTTTGCTTATTTAAACACTTTTAATCACTTTATGTGTCAATATTACCATTGTATATTAAAGTTCACTCCCTGCACAATTGTTCACTTTTCCATGCTGATTCTGAGTAGTATGTAAAAACTTAGTTTTTGAAAAGAAAAAAAATTGGGCATAACCCTGCCAAAATGCGATATCTCCAAAATATCCGTATTTGATTGCTCGAAAACCTGACGTGATAGGCAAAAACTAAGGTGATTTTTGAAATCAGCACACCAAAGTTACCTAAAAACAGGTGTTAGAATTAAATCAGCAAAATTGGTGTTGGGCAGTGTTATATATAATAATATAACTATATATTTTCCTGTACTAATATTTTGTTAATACTATGCTTTTTATGATTATATATTTTCCGTTCTATTATTTGGCCATATATATGTCCCAGTGTATATTCATTAATTCAGCTAAAATAAACAGAACGTTGTATTGGTGTTTTATTTATTTCTTGAACACGATTATATCACTTGTTTGGGTTCCGTTTTCTGAATATTTAATTAATTGCTATTTGTCAAATCAGTCTTCTAAACCAACTGGAATATATGCTTTAAATAAATAAGTAACGAAGCTGACAGCTTCAACTTTCTAATCCAACTGGAATATAAAGAATAATTAAATACATGGCGAAAACTGGCAACTCATCCTTCTAAGCCAACTGACGGAGGAATATATGCTTTAAATAAATAAAAAATGCTATCTGGCAACTCAACCTTCTAAGCCGACATTAATATAAGGAATAAATAAATAATTAATGCTATCTGGCAACTCAGCCAACTGGCTGATTAATATATGCTTTAATTTAATAAGTATCGAATCTGGCAACTCAGCCTTCTAAGCCAACATTAATATATGCTTTAAATAAGTAAATAACGAATCTGGCAACTCAGCCAGATGACAGAAGAATATATGAATAATTAAATACATGGCGAAAACTGGCAACTCAGCTTTCTAAGTCAACTGGCTGAATAATATATGGAATAATTAAATAATTAGCGTAATCTGACAACTCAGCCTTCTAAGCCAACATTAATATATGGTTTAAATAAATATTTAGCGCTCTCTGGCAACTCAGCCTTCTAAGCCAACATTAATATATGGTTTAAATAAATATTTAGCGCTATCTGGCAACTCAGCCTTCTAAGCCAACATTAATATATGCTTTAATTTAATAAATATCGAATCTGGCAACTCAGCCTTCTAAGCCAACATTAATATATGCTTTAAATAAATAAATAACGAATCTGGCAACTCAGCCAACTGGCTGAATAATATATGGAATAAATAAATATTTAATGCTATCTGGCAACTCAGCCAACTGGCTGAATAGGGGCCTATAAGAGAGCGGCGGGTGGCTGAAGGACTCATATGAGCTTGGCTCCCAGCCAAACAAGGACCTTTCCTCTGGGTCCTCTCTTCCTTTCTCTCTCTCTCTCTCCCTCTCTGCCCCTTTGGGGGGGTTCAGCTTGGGGATAACGCCAAGTTGCATACCCCTTGCACCCCCATTTTTGGGTTGGCAACAAAGGGGGGGTTGGCACTCTTGCAACATTATGCAATTGCTCTGCACTCTGGCATTTTGCGCCCATACTACTGGCAGAAACAGATTTGTTACCTTGGAGTAGCTGGTACCGTGTAGGGAATCGCAGTAGTTTCTCTTATACCACTCTCCGATTTCTTCATGTAGGGGATCAGAGGATTCTGTGAAGCTTATTAAATTCTCTAAGGGTTCCCCGAGTCTTCTTGTAGCTATCGGGAAATTATTTTTCTCTATTTTAAGACTAAGTTCTCTGGAGAAGACAAAGATATTCTGTTACTGTAGTTTACTGCTAAAATGTTACAGGTAATACTCATCCTCTAAGCAGGCCGGCGAGAGCTACCACGGGCCCCGGGGAAGGATTGGTATATGGACCCCCCCTGTTTACTCAGTATTTTATTATGAATGTTTTTTGTGTACATAGCAAGGAAACTGATTATATGTGAAAGTCACTATTCAAAATATACAGTATGATAATCTCTATAAAATGTATGTTCATTAATTATATTTCGTCTCTGTTATTTAATCAATTGCTTTATTAATATTTTTAGATTTTATCCCCCTCTTTCCGGGTCCCGGGGATATAACCCGGCTTCCCCGCCCTCTCGGCGGCCCTGCCTCTAAGTCAAATCAGATACAGTCAGAATCAGAATCAGAATGAACACTGGAGAAATTCTACACGTTTATATACCTAAAATTTAATGACATCATTATTATTTGATGCTGACCTGTTTTGTTTTTTATTCTCAATAGGCTGAATTATTTTGCAAAATATTTAAAGATAAGGTAAATATTTTAGCTGGAGCAATGTCTAGACAGATAAGCAAGATATTTGAAGATGAAGCCATATTTTTATTTTAAACCACATATTGACAGATCTGATATCATGATCTGCCGAGTTAACTAAAAATGGAAATTGAAATATGCATTTTATTATGAATTACAATTAAACATGCATATGAGCCAAAATTAAATGCTTGAAATTTAAAATTAAGTGTTAAGCAAGACATGACTTCATCTTTTACAACGAAGAGTGAATGTATAAAGAAAATGAACATTGCAGAATTTAACAAGATTACATTATTAAGCTAAATCTAAAAAAAATGATTAGGTAATTTAAAAAGAAATAATTCATCACTTATTCAGCAAAAATAAAATAGAAAGAAAATCAAAAATTTTATCTGAATTTGCATCAACGTTATGCGAGTTTGGACTCTACTGTATATGCAAAAATATTCATATATTCATATATTCTTATATTCATAAGAATATATGAATATAAGAATATAAAAATATATGACTATAAGAATTATTCATTGTTCATTTTTACATTTCTATTGTTTCAGGCGACAAATAATTTGGTAAACTTGATAGGAATTTTAAATTCAGCTTAATTTGAATTAAATTTCCTATGGATATAGCTAAAAAAAGGTAACTGATTATTTTCAAATGCGAATTGAAAATGAGTCAATAAATTTTGGGTATAATTTGTATCATGTACATTCCATTTAGAAGGACCAAGAATATACTCTAGAAACATGCAGTAAGAACCAGGAACTATCTTTGTTTTTATCTCTATGTTTATAGTCATGAGAATATTCTGACAAGTCATAAAGTTAACGAATACCTCGCAAAAGAGGGCCAGCACATCAAAACTGACCGAAGTTTTTAATATTGGACTCTCTATGTCGAATTTTGCCTGAAACATCCACGCTTTTCATGAGTTCACATCAGAAACAAATGTTCTAAGCGAGCGATTTTCAAACTGGGGTACGCGACAGGTCAACAAGAAGTACTTGACACAACAGAAAAAAATCCAAAATGAAGCGATTTCTTTATTTGCACGAAAATACGAAAATATAGTGTCACAACAAGAGAGGAAGAGAATTATTTAGCCATACACTGCGGAAGATTGTTGCCATTCAGTTACATAAGATATCTGATGACATTCTGAAGTGCATACACTTGAGATTATGTAGAAAGTTTAACTTCTAAAAGGTTGAGGCTTCACAAAGTTTGGGGTAGGATTGAGAAAAGTATGCAGTTTATGAGAGACATACCTATCTTGACAGACATAAGGTCTGCGAGGCCTATCAGTCTGATTCAAAGATGCTAGATTGCTACAGCAATAATTACCAGGCCATGGATTAAGTAATTAATATATATATTCAATTCAATTCAGTTCAATTAAAAATTCTTTATTTAGAAAATAAATAAAAGTATTACAATTTCTACTGCTACAATAATACAATGAGCAATTGTCAGTTGGACTATTTTATTTAATTTGGCCCTTGAACTTTACGCTTTAGTGGGCTCTCAGATTAATTAAAAATAAGATATACATAGTGTACACAAAGTCCCTTCCCGATTATAAACTTTAATTACATGAAATCCAAAGAAAATATAGTAATGCTATGTTTTGCATGTTGATGCAAAACATATCAAGTTTATGTTTCTCATTAAATCTCAACATGTGCACCGTTAATTACACGTAGCATATCCAAGCGAAATTCGAGTTCACGTCATACGTTCGCTAGCATATCTCTTGTGACACTGTTAATGGTATCGCAAATCCTTGCACAAAGACTGTCAATGTCAACAACAGGAGTATGGTACACATAATCCTTTACATATCCCCACAGGAAGAAATCCAGGGTCGTGATATTTTGGGATCGTAGAGGCCGTGGCACCTGCCCGTCGCGCCCAATCCATTTTCCGGGAAAAGTGGTGTTCAAGAACTCACGCATTAACAAACCCCAGTGTAGAGGCGCACCGGCTTGCTGTAAAATGATGGATAGACGAGGTCTTCCAACTAGGGGGTTACAAAGAACTTGAGCATGTCCAGGTACACTTGTGCCGTAACATTCTTTTCAGCAAAGAAGAATGAGCCTATCACCCTATTATGCATTAATCCACACCAAACATTAACAAGAAAAAAATTGATGTGTTATGCAACAACATGCAAAACAAAGCATTACTGTGTCTTCTTCGGATTTCATGTAATTAAAGTTTATAATCTGGAAAGGACTTTCTGTACACCCTATATAACTTCATATGTAGCTAAGTAAGACGTAGTGTAGTTATATTTAAGTAAGATCCTTGAACTAAGGATCTATAAGTCATGAAGAAGTACAGTATTAATGAATTTAGAATAGGTAAGCGAACGAACAGTTGAAAATTAGAAATTAACTTTGTAATAAATTATAATATTATATTAAGTCTTAAAGTCACTATTATGGATATACAAAAACTAAAGTAAAGCGTGTAACCTCAAGAGCGGTTCATCTTCGCGTCGGAAGGCAGCGTTCTGAGTCCGACATCTTATTACTAAGCCATCTAGGAAGCCAAACAAACTTCCTTTCAAGTTTAGCTCTTGAGCGGAACTCATTTTACTTTATCCTCCTTGAGGGTGTAGGCTATACTTCTGTTTCCGTATAAAACCAACCCCGGTTATTGTGGTTTTCTATTATACAATTCACTGGGGAGTTAATTAGAACATTCTTTATAAAGCTCAGGATAAAATTACTGCCATAGGGAGGAAAAATTTACAGTCGTTGAGTTACTCATAAATACTGCTTAAATATGCTAACATTTTGCAGGACATATTTTTTGTATAAAGGTAATCAAATAAAAGAAAACGAAAATATTATTTAACAATTTTATTCGACAACTCCAGTGTTTTTATACAGGAAGGAGGAGCCAAGGGCGAATGACCGCAAAAACGTCTCTCCACCCCTCACAGGAGAAAAAGGGAGCCAAAATCAAGATCCAAAACTTTCGAGATGCCTAGACACTCTGCATTTGAAAGATTGGAGGTCATAAACAGGGAAAAGATGGATTGGGGAAGGTTGTTCCAGAGTTGAGGGGTTGAGTAGATGAAAGATTGAAAATACTATCAACCCTTGCGTTAAAGAGATGGACAGAAAAAAATGAGAATGTATCGAAAGTCTGGTACTGCATGATCTCCTTAAAGGAGGAGGCACGCAGTTAGAGAGTTCAGAAGAGTAGTGTCCGTTATAATAGCGATAGTAAAGAGAGAGCGAGGCAACACTGCGGCGAAGAGAGAGAGATTGCAGACAGCCAGTAAGAGGCAGGGAATTGATGAGACGAAAAGCCTTTGATTCCATACGGTTGAGTGTGTTTGTGTGTGTGTATATATATATATATATATATATATATATGAAAAGAAGGACCAACACAACGGCAAACATTTTCGTTTATTTTTTGTACTTGAGACGTTTCGACAAATCTTCAGTCATCATCAGTGAATTAATCTTAAAACCTTAAAACAAAAATAAAAATAATGAAAATTACATCAATACAAAATTAAAATCATTAAAATTACATCACTACAAAAAATTAAAAACATTAAAATTAAATTAAATTAAATTACCTCAACTGGTAAATACACAATGTTTACATCAACCTCCATACTTGGCAAAAACTAAGAGAAAACTGTATGGTCAGTAAATTAGAGGGTATGATATGTCTATGAAAATCGGTTGGTTAGTTAAAAGAGCTGTAATTTGTAAGAACTATTATTGTTAATGGAGGGTTTGTTTCTATAGATGTACAAAGATTCTAAAATTCGGAGTTCTGTGAGGTTATTGGATCTAGTTAGAATTTCGAACTGCGTTTTGTGAAGGGGATGGTTGTTTTCATGACTATGGTTTCTAATTGCGGATTGTGGTGTGTTACTGAGGGGACGGTTGGTACGGACTGATAAGCCCATGTTGAGAAAGGCGTACCTCCAGTTGGAGTTGAGTACTGCCAATATACGCAGCCTTATAGCTGTCGCACGTGTATTTGTAAACAACATTAGGGCATGCAGTTTTGGGGAATTTGTCTTTGAACTTTAAAAAATTTGATAATTTAAGTGGGTTGACGAAGGCGAATCTAAAATTTATTTGGGGATAACTAGACTTCAGCAGTTTGGACAATTCACCTCGAATACGCAGTGATAAATAACCATAAAAAGGTAATTTAATATATCTGGTTTCTTTTTGTACTGTAGTTATGGGGAGTTTAATATTAAAAGTGTTTAAAAATTTCTTTAATTGGTTATCAAAAAGATTAGAAGGGTAGTAATTATTAATAAAGTACTGTCTTAAAAATTTAAATTCTTCGTTTAATGAAAAGTAATCTGAACAAATACGGTAACTTCTTGTTAATAATGTTACTATAGCACTAATCTTATATTTATAAAACATACAACTTAAATAATTGGTTCCCAAGCCAGTAAAAGTTTGTTTTCTAAATAGTGAGGTCTGGAACTTATTATTAGCCCGTTTAACTAGAACATCCAGGAAAGGTAAACTATTATTTGTTTCGTTTTCACATGTGTACTTAATATTACTATGTTGTTTATTAAGATAATGAAGAAAAAGTTTTACGTGTGAAGGATGTTTAAATATTAAGAAAGTGTCATCCACGTATCTTCTGTAATATATGGGTTTAAAACTATTAGGACAACTTTTCAACCAAATTTCTTCGTAATGGCAAAGAAATGCATTTGCCAGTGTTGGGCTGAACGGGGAACCCATAGCTACCCGATCAATTTGGCTGTAAAGGTTGCTATTAAATAAGAAAAGATTATCAAAACACGCTATTTCGAGGAGGTTTTTAAATTGAGTCTGAGTGAGGCCATTAATAAGAGTATTTATTACCAGTCGTGAATAACTTGTTTAGTATGATATCTAATGTTTCTTTTAACGGGACATTAATAAACAATGACGAGACATCAAAACTGGTCATAGTAAGAGAATCGACATAATTGATCTCTTATCTCTTTAGCAAAATCAAACGAGTTGTTAATGGAATAATCATTATAGGTGAGTTTTGAAAGCAAAGGAACGAAGAATTTAGCTAAGTTATAATTGAATGTACCACAGGCCGAAAGAATAGGTCTTAGTGGGAAATTTGGCTTATGAACTTTAGGTAAACCGTATAGAATTCCTGGATTAGAACCAGAAGCAAACAAAAAATTGTATGTATTGTCATCAATAATATTACTATTTTTTAATTTACACAAAAACCTATTAAGTTTATCTTCGAGTTTTAGTAATTTAGACAGAACATTCTCTTTTACCCTTTTAAATTTAGACGTATCCGACAAAATTGTCTCCATTCTATTTATGTAAACTGTTGAATCAAGCAACACTACTCCTTTACCCTTATCCGGTTTTGTAATGATGACAGAGTTATCCTTTTTCAAATTATTAAGAATTTCAAAATCTTGCTTATTAAAAAGGGGGGAAAACACTTTATGGGGTTTAAAATTATAAACATTCTTAAAAGAGATACTCTTCATTTGTTTTACCAAGTTATGAAGCGAGAAATTTGGTCGGATCTCACAATTCTTAATATTAATGAGATTTTCAAAACCAGAGAAAAATTTATAAACTAAATTTTTATAAATTTTTCTCTGGTTTGAAAATCTTCTCATTAATATTAAGAATTGTGAGATCCGACCAAATTTCTCGTTTCATAACTTGGTAAAACAAATGGAGAGTATCTCTTTTAAGAATTTTTATAATTTTAAACCCCATAAAGTGTTTTCCCCCCTTTTTAATAAGCAAGATTTTAAAATTCTTAATAATTTGAAAAAGGATAACTCTGTCATCATTACAAAACCGGATAAGGGTAAAGGAGTAGTGTTGCTTGATTCAACAGTTTACATAAATAGAATGGAGACAATTTTGTCGGATACGTCTAAATTTAAAAGGGTAAAAGAGAATGTTCTGTCTAAATTACTAAAACTCGAAGATAAACTTAATAGGTTTTTGTGTAAATTAAAAAATAGTAATATTATTGATGACAATACATACAATTTTTTGTTTGCTTCTGGTTCTAATCCAGGAATTCTATACGGTTTACCTAAAGTTCATAAGCCAAATTTCCCACTAAGACCTATTCTTTCGGCCTGTGGTACATTCAATTATAACTTAGCTAAATTCTTCGTTCCTTTGCTTTCAAAACTCACCTATGATTTTTCCATTAACAACTCGTTTGATTTTGCTAAAGAGATAAAAGAGATCAATTATGCCGATTCTCTTACTGTGGCCAGTTTTGATGTCTCGTCATTGTTTATTAATGTCCCGTTAAAAGAAACATTAGATATCATACTAAACAAGTTATTCACTACTGGTAATATTCTTATTAATGGCCTCACTCAGACTCAATTTAAAAACCTCCTCGAAATAGCGTGTTTTGATAATCTTTTCTTATTTAATAGCAACCTTTACAGCCAAATTGATGGGGTAGCTATGGGTTCCTCGTTGAGCCCAACACTAGCAAATGCATTTCTTTGCCATTACAAAGAAATTTGGTTGAAAAGTTGTCCTAATAGTTTTAAACCCATATATTACAGAAGATACGTGGATGACACTTTCTTAATATTTAAACATCCTTCACACGTAAAACTTTTTCTTCATTATCTTAATAAACAACATAGTAATATTAAGTACACATGTGAAAACGAAACAAATAATAGTTTACCTTTCCTGGTGTTCTAGTTAAACGGGCTAATAATAAGTTCCAGACCTCACTATTTAGAAAACAAACTTTTACTGGCTTGGGAACCAATTATTTAAGTTGTATGTTTTATAAATATAAGATTAGTGCTATAGTAACATTATTAACAAGAAGTTACCGTATTTGTTCAGATTACTTTTTATTAAACGAAGAATTTAAATTTTTAAGACAGTACTTTATTAATAATTACTACCCTTCTAATCTTTTTGATAACCAATTAAAGAAATTTTTAAACAACACTTTTAATATTAAACTCCCCATAACTACAGTACAAAAAGAAACCAGATATATTAAATTACCTTTTTATGGTTATTTATCATTGCGTATTCGAGGTGAATTGTCCAAACTGCTGAAGTCTAGTTATCCCCAAATAAATTTTAGATTCGCCTTCGTCAACCCACTTAAATTATCAAATTTTTTGAAGTTCAAAGACAAATTCCCCAAAACTGCATGCCCTAATGTTGTTTACAAATACACGTGCGACAGCTGTAAGGCTGCGTATATTGGCAGTACTCAACTCCAACTGGAGGTACGCCTTTCTCAACATTTGGGCTTACAGTCCGTACCAACCGTCCCCTCAGTAGCACACCACAATCCGCAATTAGAAACCATAGTCATGAAAGCAACCATCCCCTTCACAAAACGCAGTTCGAAATTCTAACTAGATCCAATAACCTCACAGAACTCCGAATTTTAGAATCTTTGTACATCTATAGAAACAAACCCTCCATTAACAATAATAGTTCATCTTACAAATTACAGCTCTTTTAACTAACCAACCGATTTTCATAGACATATCATACCTTCTAATTTACTGACCATACAGTTTTCTCTTAGTTTTTGCCAAGTATGGAGGTTGATGTAAACATTGTGTATTTACCAGTTGAGGTAATTGAATTTAATTTAATTTTAATGATTTTAATTTTTTGTAGTGATGTAATTTTAATGATTTTAATTTTGTATTGATGTAATTTTCATTATTTTTATTTTTGTTTTAAGGTTTTAATTTTAATGATTTTAATTTTGTATTGATGTAATTTTCATTATTTTTATTTTTGTTTTAAGGTTTTAAGACTTAATTCACTGATGATGACAAAAGATTTGTCGAAACGTCTGAAGTACAAAAAATAAACGAAAATGTTTGCCGTTGTATTGGTCCTTCTTTTCATCTGTAAACTCCGTTTCCCTAAGGAGAAGTCAATAGCTTTGATATATATATATATATATATATATATATATATATATATATATGTGTGTGTGTGTATATACAGTACTGGTAAAAGGTTTTTTATTTTCTACGTATTTAGAAAATAAAAAACCTGATTAATATAACAAAATAACGAAATATGATTGGGTTAAATAATCTAAATTACTAAATTTTGTACATTTAGAACAATAGTCTATTTATAAAGAAAGACATTAGTCTACTAAAATAACTCTATTGGTTAATAAGGAGAAATTGCATAAATTGTACAGGTGTTTCCAAACTTTTTACCAGTACTGTATATCTTGTTAACCTTGTTGCTGTTCCGTGCGTTGGTCTCTCTTCACACAAAGGTCAAGCTGGTGGCCCCGCCTCTAAGTCTGGCTTGATGGAGGAGCGGGTTGCTTTCTTGCGCTCTCCACCGTACATAGCCAGGTACACCCGGCTCATCTGCTACCGTCCTGAACCAGGCATCTAGTCTTCTCTTGAAAACTTCAACTTTGACCCCGGTAACTTTCTGAGGTCCTTTGGAAACTGGTTAAAAAGTCTTGGCCCCCTGACAACCAAGTTGTTTTCCCTCAGTGTTGAGGAGGTCCCTTGTCGGGCCTTTTAATTTGGGAACACTACACTTTCTGCCTTTCCAATTTTCCAGTGTTGTTTGAATGGTAATTGGGTTTAGTTTTAGGTTTGGTACCAGTTTTTCGATCATTTTCCATGTGTAGATTATAGTGTACCTCTCTCTTCTTCTTTCCAGGGAGTACAGACTTAGTTTACGTAGTCTTTTCCAGTAGTTGGTTTCTTTGCAGTCATCAATCTTGGCTGTGAAATGTCTTTGCGTTTCTTCTTATTTATTAGTTTCTTCCTTTTTATATGGGGACGTCAAAACTGAGCAGTATTCAAGTTTTGGTATAATCAGTGTTTTTAGCAGGGGAATCATTACTGTCCTGTCCCTTCTTTTGAACGTTCTTAGTACCTGTCCTGCGATTCTTTCTGCTTTATTTATCGCTAATTGATTTTGTGTTTCGAATTTCGCATCATCTGTCATTGTTACCCTCAGATCGATCGCTTTCGTGTTTCTCTGAATTTCCTGTCTATCTGGAGCATAATATGCAGTCTGTTTAAGCTCCTCTTTTCTACCATATCTCAAGAGCTGAAGTTTCTAGGTGTTAAATGACATGTTGTCTTCTGACCATTTGTATATTTTGTTCGTGTCCTTCTGCAAGGCCTCTACTTCATTTACATCGCTGATTTTTCTGCTGATTTTTGTATCGTCTGCAAAGGATGTTACTTTGCTGTTGCTGTTTACTCCGCTGTCTATGTCTGTTAGCATGATAATGAACAGGAGTGGGGCCAGTACTATCCCTTGTGGTACTGAGCTGCATACTTCCGATTCTGATAATGATATACCTTGAATTGTGACGACCTGTAGACTAGGGTGGATCGATTTTACTTTGTTTTTATTTCCATATTCTAATAGAGACAAAGACTTGCGCATGCATGAGAAAATAGCCTCTGCAAAATCTTAGCTTAATAGGTAATCATCTTCTGCCCCCGGCAGAGCGATGAAAATCATATTTTAGTAGTGAAAAACGTATTTTTCTTATAATTTTTAAAATATTTCAATATGCATCAAAATTATTCCTAATAACTATAAAGTCGATGAAAAAGACCTCATATGATCGTTTTTCCAAGCGCGTTGTCCTACGTTAATATCTTTTGCCCCGGCAACAACGTCAAATGTTGAAAAAATAGGTAATTTATATAACGGACATATTTTCAGATCGGCTCTTTGTCTTAAATAATGCATTTATATATTTCCCATAGCATTTATATCGTTGCTTAGGCATGAAATAACACACACGCAAAATTTTATGACTCTAGGCTAGGGTTTAAAGGTCATCTCTGGTGAGTGCTGCCAGCAGCAGCTGCCACTGACACTGGGATGGAGAAGAATATTAAAAGCACGATCAAAACAATCACCAGCGGGGGAAATTCGAGCCTTCGCCATGCCTGAGCTGCTCTACGATAGTCAAAACTATTACGAAATGATCAACTGGCAAACGGCTGAGGTGACCGAACCCCCCCGTTACAAAAACAATACCTGATACCCGAATAAAAGAGTTTGTTGAGACGGGAGACCAGCCTGATGGACTGATCCCACTATTCCCTTGTCATACTCAAGCGGTCGAGAGACTCATCAAATTAGTAACCGAAGCCTCTGCCAGTGTAAGTGGAATAGAAGAGAGGGACGGATTCATCCGCTCCCGCCTTCACTCCCGAACAAAAATTCCACGATTTGATTCTAAGAAAGATTACCGTATGTAAATCGACATGCAGCCAAAGGAAGGGTGGTTGGGGCTGGATAGGGTGGAACTCGACATACACTGTACGTCGAGTTCCACCCTATCCACCCTATCCAGCCCCAACCACCCTTCCTTTGGCTGCATGTCGATTTACATACGGTAATCTTTCTTAGAATCAAATCGTGGAATTTTTGTTCGGGAGTGAAGACGGGAGCGGATGAATCCGTCCCTCTCTTCTATTCCACTTACACTGGCAGAGGCTTCGGTTACTAATTTGATGAGTCTCTCGACCGCTTGAGTATGACAAGGGAATAGTGGGATCAGTCCATCAGGCTGGTCTCCCGTCTCAACAAACTCTTTTATTCGGGTATCAGGTATTGTTTTTGTAACGGGGGGGTTCGGTCACCTCAGCCGTTTGCCAGTTGATCATTTCGTAATAGTTTTGACTATCGTAGAGCAGCTCAGGTATGGCGAAGGCTCGAATTTCCCCCGCTGGTGATTGTTTTGATCGTGCTTTTAATATTCTTCTCCATCCCAGTGTCAGTGGCAGCTGCTGCTGGCAGCACTCACCAGAGATGACCTTTAAACCCTAGCCTAGAGTCATAAAATTTTGCGTGTGTGTTATTTCATGCCTAAGCAACGATATAAATGCTATGGGAAATATATAAATGCATTATTTAAGACAAAGAGCCGATCTGAAAATATGTCCGTTATATAAATTACCTATTTTTTCAACATTTGACGTTGTTGCCGGGGGCAAAAGATATTAACGTAGGACAACGCGCTTGGAAAAACGATCATATGAGGTCTTTTTCATCGACTTTATAGTTATTAGGAATAATTTTGATGCATATTGAAATATTTTAAAAATTATAAGAAAAATACGTTTTTGACTACTAAAATATGATTTTCATCGCTCTGCCGGGGGCAGAAGATGATTACCTATTAAGCTAAGATTTTGCAGAGGCTATTTTCTCATGCATGCGCAAGTTTTTGTCTCTATTAGAATGTGGAAATCGAAAAAAATGTAAAATCGATCCACCCTACTGTAGACGTTCTCTGAGGAAGTTGTAGATCCATTTTCCCACTTTGCCTGTCATTCCCATATATTTCATTTTATGTGCTATTTTACCGTGATCACATTTATCGAAAGCTTTAGCAAAATCTGTGTATATGACATCGTAGTTATCATTGCATTCCAGTCCATCTAGGATATTGTTGTAGTGTTTTATTAGTTGTGATAGGCATGATCCACCTGATCGGAATCGGTGCTGATTTTCGTTGAATCTTTCCAGTCTCCAAGAAATCATAAATTTTCCCTCTAACTATTCTTTCAAATACTTTGATGAGGTGGGACGTCAATGACACTGGTCTATAGTTCTTTGCTTGAAATCTGTCCCCTCCTTTATATATAGGGACAATATTTGCTCTTTTCAAGATGCTCGGTATTTCCCCAGTGTCTAGGGATCTTCTCCATATCCAGTATAAAGGTGTAGCTCTTTCATTTTTACAGTTTTTAATCAATAATGCGTTCCAATTGTCCAGACCTGCAGCTGAGTGTGGTTTCATTTGTCCTATAGCTCTCGCTACATCTTCTGGGGTAAAATCAAATTCTGTCATACACTCTCCTTGCAATTTCTCTTCAAAAAATGCATCTATGTCAGCTATCGCTTTGTCACTTTTTGGAGTACTGAAAACTGATTCATACTGGGCCCTCAATGTTTCAGATATTTCTTTGGGATCGTCTGTTAGTTCATTATTTCTCTTCCTTAAAGGCCCAATAGTGGCGCGCGTTTTTGTTTTCCTTTTCGCATAGCTATATAAGTATTTTGGATTTTCCTTTATTGCTTCTACCGCCTTTTCCTCTTCCCTCTCTGTATGGTCCTTAATCAGGGCTTGTATTTCCCTATCGATGCCCTCCAGTTTTCCTTGTATTACATTCCTGGCATTATCTCCGCAGTTGGCTAACTTCGCCTCCACTCTCTTTCTTTTGCGGAATAGTCTTCTCTTTTGCCGCTCAAGCCAGCTCCTCCTTTCCTTTTGGCTGTGATTTCGGAGCATATTTTTTGTAAAATTCTCAGCGTTTTTTTTCCAAGGTTGTTAGCATTTCTTCAGTTGTTTTATTCTCTAAAACTGTTCTCCACTCTATTTGGGCCATGTGCGATCTGATTGCTTCCCAATTTATAGTCTTGGAGTTTAAGTTAAAGGCCCCAAATTTGCTTCTTTCCTCAATATGTGTATTGTCTTTAAATGTTGTCGTCATATTTGTTAATACCTCGATTAAGTTGTGGTCTGAGATAATGGTTGGGGTTATTTTTATATCAGCAATCAAGTTCGTGTTATTCGTGAATACCAGATCCAGGCAGTTATTTTTACTGGTGTTTCCTGTTATCTCCTGTGTCAGCATAAGCTCGTTTGCTTGCTCCTGGTCTACTCTTGTGCCCCTCTTGTCCTGGTGTGTGTGTATATATATATATATATATATATATATATATATATATATATATATATTCCTATCCACCTTTTTGTATTTTATAAATGGGAAGTTAAAGTCTCCGCAGATCATTATATTGGGGGATGTAGGGTTTATAGCCTTTATTAGCTTTCTGATGTCATCAATGGCCTCCGAGAATTTTTCGGTTGGGGTGCTTGGGGGTCTATAGATGACTATTAGTATCACGTTTAGTTTTTCTATTTTCACTGCTAGGAGTTCCACAAAGCCGTTTGATTTACTTATTATCGTCTCTATCATATGACCTTCATGTACATATATAGCACAGCCACCTTTACGTCTCGTTGTTCTATCCGCTCTTAGTAAGTTGAAGCCCTCTATATTTATCTCTTTCTTATCAATACAATGTTCGCAGTTTTCACAATTTCCTTGACAATCCTTAAGATGAGTTTCTGTGAGGCATGCGATGTCCGCCCTTGTTTCGTCCATAAATCCTTTCAGGTGCGAAACTTTATTTAGTGATTGGTTTGGTCTTATTCCTTGAATATTAGCCAGGACAATATTTATGTTCTTTGTTTTTCGTTGCCCCTTGTGCATTTTAAGTTCGTTTTCCTTCGATATCACTTGTTTCGTTGCCCTATGATCCTCCGAGAGAGATCCGTTTCCGCCTACCTGTTCTGGTAGCTTCTTGCGCGGAAGCGGTTTGGCTCGGGGGTTTCCAGCTGTGTCAAATGCATGCGTTGGATGACATTTAGCAGCCGTATCGTGTCTGCGATGTTGAAAAAGTTTTTTGTTCGCTTATTGTGTTTCTATTGCTATTCCTGATGTTATTGTTATTCCTATTGTCATTTCAACTTTGTCCTTTGTTCTTTGAGTCCGTCGGGAGATATTGATAGTAGCATTTTTTCCCGTATTTGTGGGTTCCATATTTTGCGTAAGGCCTGCAGATGTCCAGGTGGTGGAATTTGCATGTGTCTCCAAATTTACAATGACCATTATTAAGAAGAAATTGCATATTTGGGGATGTTCATATGTGCATTTTCGTCTTTTAAATCTGCAATTATCATTTATATAATATCTGCACATAGCGTGGCGTTTGCTTTTTGCTCCTTATTGGGGCACAGTTTCACTCCGTTTTCTTGATTGCCCTCTTGTCTTTTCCTATTTGTGCTATTTGTGTTTATGTCCTTCGTTGCCCTTATACTATCTGTTGTCTTTATATTCTCCTCCGCCTGCATGGTTTCGGCCTCGTTTTGTGACGGTATTTGATTTTTTTCTACTTCGCCTTTCTTCGTTTCTTTTGTTTTCCACTGTTCTTTATTCGTACTTGCTTCTTTCATTTTCTTCTCGTATTCGCTTTCTGCTTTAAATACTGTAAAAGAGTTTAAATCGGTCATGCAGTTTTCGCAGAAAAACTTTATCCCTTTAAGTTGCTCCGCGTTCGTTATAAGGGAGATTTCTTCATCTCAACATTCTAGGCATTTAAATTAAAAAAAACGCAGCTGACAAGGATCGCACCTCATCGCCCTTGTCTCATCTGTTGCATCATTACTAGGCTGACCATATTTCCTTGAGACAAAAACGGGACATTGGGATGGCAAAAAAGGGACGGGGGTTATGTAATATTCTGTATTCATGAAAAAGTAAGTACATAAACATATTGAGCTTACAATTATTCTTCAGTGACAGAACCCATACAGAACCCATAAAAAAAACGGTACTGTCCCGTTCAAAACGGTACGTATGGTCAGCCTAATCATTACAGATACCACAGAGTTGCAGCCAATGTCTAAAATCAGGCAATTTGTAAATTGACTGAAATTTTAGGCAATGTGGTAAATTATGATATACACAAAACGTAACGTAACCTAACTTTTCTAGTAATGCTGCATATGCATACCTGCTGGTATTTCCCAATATGTTGCCTAGAAATTAATTTGGTTAGGTTAGGTTTTGTGTTTATAACAACTTTATATATTTCCTAAAATTTCAGGCAATTTACAAATTGCCTAATTTTAGACATTAAGTGTAACACGCTTGACCTTCTTGAAGTGAGGAATCATCGCACAGAACAATTGAAATGTTGATTGTTGATACATACAGTGTATATATATATATATATATATATATATATATATATATATATAGGATCACTTTAACATATTGCTTCCCAAAGCATTCTGGAAGTAATATGTTAAAGTGATCCCTCCTGGGAAGCAATATGTTAAAGTGATTAACACTGGGAAGCAATATGTTAAAAAGAGAAAACTGGTTGGTTAGAAAGAGGTTGGTAATCTAGGAGATAACCTACCGACCATAAACAAAGCTATAAATGCCCTAACCGGGCATTCTTTATATATTTAATGTAGGTCAACTGAATGCCAGGTTAGGTCAACTGAATGCCCGCTTAGGTCAACTGTACGCCCTTGATGATTGGTTAGGTTAAGTCGTGATATTTTCGTTAGTTTTAACGAAAATATCACAACTTAACCTAACCAATCGTCAAGGGCGTACAGTTGATCTAACAGGGCATTCAGTTGACCTAACCGGGCATTCAGTTAACCTACATTAAATATATAAAGAAAATGAAAGGATGCAAAAAGGAGCTACTCAACTCGTACTTGTGGCAAATGATGTGGCGTGACCGATTCTTCCGAAATCCATTTTTTACTTTGTGTGACCATGTAGCGCAACAATTCTAATAAGTTTACTTTCAATCTAATATTTTAACATGTTATGATTGACTTTTTATGCCTTTCTTTATTAAAGCGAATATTTTTTTATCGTACTCTTTATCCTAAATATTGGGAAGCAATATGTTAGTGATATACACTGGAAAGCAATATGTTAAAGAGAGGTTCCTGGGAAGCAATATGTTAAAGTGATCATATATATATATATATATATATATATATATATATATTTATTTATTTATCTTTAGTGGCCTCTTGGATGGCGATAAAATAAGTTATGACTCAGCGATAAAGAGTTAGGATTGGTGTCTGGTGCTAATTCGAGCAAAAGTAAAAAAACTGACGAATGTTTAATAGAACTAAAAGTATAGAAAAAGGCAATTCAGTTACTAATGAACGAAGGCCACTCAGTTATGTACCGAAAGGTACTTTACAATAGTTTTATAAATTTAAAGAAAAATCAGACAAAACAATAACTTGGGGTATAGAAATTGTGTGACAGCCGGAGAGACAACAACAAAATTTCATCGTCATTCAAAGGTACAGTTACTGAGGAAAGTTTGTCGGCATCCTCATATGGTTACAGTATATATTGTATGTATGTATATGTCGAAAGCTCATTGGTGATGTTTTGAATACTGATTAGTGGAATATTTAAAGCCATATGATATGATTCGGTGAAAATAATACATACTAATATCTTTCATTTAATATGTATCTTAGGCGAAATAATAAATAAGAGTATATAAATGGTTGTGTGCTCATAATTATTTTTTTTTAGTATGAAAAATGCATATTTGAATAATATATATATATATATATATATATATATATATATATATATATATATATATATATATATATATACACGGTTAGGTAGACCAGCCATGAGTGGATCCTAGGGTCTTTGCTGGTCTGAAACATTATAACATTACATTATATATCTTCTGAAATAACCCGCAGGAAAAATAAAACATGGACTCGGAGGACTTTATAGGTTTTTTCAATTCCTCTTCAAAGGAAACTTAAAATACAGACGAGTCCGTCCAGCTTATATACACACCTTATCAGACACCTCTTACCAAAGATCTTATTCCTCGGATTATTACTGAAGGTTGGTGGGAAACTGTTTTTATACTGATTAAAATTAAGGTTGGAAATACAGTACAATAATCAAGTTTACTGTACATGTACCGGAACTAACATGGGAGAGGGGTTGATATACAAAATATTAAATAGCAATGGCATTTCATTCCTTATGAGCACATTCTAAATGACCTGTGCAGTATATAGACTATTTTTTTATGTTTTTATTACTACTGAAATGCATTATATGATAAATGTATCGGTATATTTTAAAATGGGAACCGTAAACGTCTTTCCCACGTCTTCAAACCGCTTCTGGTGAGATCAGGGAAGTGAAGCTATCATACATTGGGTCGGGTAATTGTTTGAATGGGATCCCAATGTACAGTTTTTCAACTCTGTAGCTATCCTCGACTCTGAATCCAGGTTCACTTATAGGTCCCTCCTATTATACGACCTTTGGTGTTGCAACGGATAAAAAATAATAACTACTGTAATAGATTATCTCGTCTTAATTTTTACGGCACATGTGTAATCTGAAATTTTCTTACATAATAATTACAAAGACGATATTATATTAAACTGAAGGGATTGTCTGAGAAAAATATTATATTTTAAATAATATAGAAAGTAACAAAAGGTGTGGGGAAAAAAGGTTTCTTTCGATTGTTTACTTATAAATGCAATTCACAAATTTGGCTTCTTAAAAGTCTGCAGCATAAACACTGATCAACAATACTTAAATTACACTATTTGTACACATTCATAATATCTATGTAAATATTCGTGTGTTTTATTATAATTAAATTTGTCTAAACTAAATTATAAATATTTATAAATTATTACGGGTGAAGTACTTCATATTACTAAATTCTAGATTTAAAGTTGGTACTATGACTTTATACGTCGTACTCAAATGCCAAACTCACCAAACTTACATCGCGAAAGAGAAGGGAAAAAAAGAGAAAAACAAATATTTCCTTCGCGAATGGTTTTCAGATTGTTGTTGTTGTTGTTTAGCCGATCAGCCCACCCTGATCGAGCAAGCCGGCGGCACGCAGGTAACCGATCGCCTTCTCCAGAGTGGACCAGAGGTTCAGCGCACTAGTGATGTTGTGTTGTGTTCGTTGTTGTGCTAGAGCGGTACAGTCTGTCATAATGTGTTCAATTGTTTGTGGTGTGTCCTGGCACAAGTGGCAGGTGTCGTCTGTGGAGTTGTCTAGTCTGTGTTTATATGTCCGTAAGTTGGGGTGATGTCCACATCGGAATCGTGCTAAGTTAACTCGATCCGATCCTCTCAGGCTGATCTCTGACCTGTCAATGGGTAGCGGCTTCGCACCTAGGACCGCATTCGGACCGAGTCGTGTCAGTGCTTTGTGGGTTAGGTGTGTGTGTGTGTGTGTATGTGTTTTCTGTACTCTGTGATGTCTGTGGGGCGTGGTATGGAATGGAGTATTTAGTTATAATGTCTCTCCGTTGTTACCTTAATGGTGCGAGGTGTCGGTGCATGATTGTACATGTAATGGCAAGGGTGTTGTGGGTTAGTTGTCGCTGCTGCCATGAATTGTGTTCCCCTCATGTCTAAATGTTCCCTAACTTTCAGTATTTTTGTTTCTGTGTGCAGGTGTTCTATTGGTGTTGTTTGAGTGCATCCTGTAATGATACGAAGTGCGTTGTTTTGTATTGTCTGTAAGGTGTTTATGTGTGTGTTTGAGATAATGGGTGCCCAACATGGGCTAGCATAGTCCATAACTGAGCGAATATATTGTATATGAGTGATGTTGTTTCCTGCTGGTGTCCAAAGTTTGTGCCTGTTATTACCCTAAGCGTGTTAAGTCTTGACGTACATTTGTTTTTAATGTCCTGAATGTGGTTTGCAAAAGATAATGATGTGTTGTATGTGACCCCAAGTATTTTGGTCCTGTGAGTTTGTGGAATGTTGGTGTTGTTTAGTGTAAGCTGTGGAGTTATCTGGTGTTCTTTTGTATTTCTTGTAAGCAAGGTGATGGTTGATTTTGTGGGCGCTACTTTGAGTCTATTGTGTGTGAGCCAGTCTTGCATACTGTTTGAGTGTTTATGTACGTTTGTATGTTATTTGTAGCGGTGTCGATGTTGTTGTGGGTGGATGTTAGAGTGATGTCATCTGCATATGATGATAAGGTAAGCTTGTTATCTATGGGTGTTGGAATGTCTTGCATGTATAAGTTGAACAGTGTTGGTGAGAGAACAGAGCCTTGAGGGACCTCGTTCGGAAAAAGCTTGTTTTTGGATGACTTGCCATTAAATGTGACTTGTGAATATCTTCCTGAAAGATAGTTGCTCAGCCATCCTTTAGTGTTATTGTGCATGTTTGTGTTGAGTATTTTGTTTATGAGAGGGAAGCGTGGGATAGCATCAAATGCTTTACTAATGTCTATTGTTGCTAATAGTGTACGTTGAGCTGGTCGTCTGGAGTTGATGCCATCCATGATGTGCTGCGTGAGGTTAGTGAGTAATGTCGTGGTTGATGTCCTGAAAACTGAGCACACTGTAAAAATTGTAAAGAAATGGGACCTTTATATTTTACAATATTTGGAGGGACAAAACTATTATAACGGACTGTATAATACGAGGCGTCGCGCGGCACAATGACGAATCAACCAACTGGCGAAAATTCCATTTTCTATGTTATAGTAAACGTCAACCTTTCCTTTATTATGTACCAGGTCGTCTTTTTGCGTATTCTTCATTGTATCACTGCAAAAATGCATTAGAAACAATCAAAATTCATCCATTCTTCATAAAATTATTGCTATACTCTTCCAATCTTTATACCCTTATTGCTATTTTACCTTATAAAAACTTAAAAACACTTCTGTTTTATCATTTAATCATTCACTCATTCACTGTTCATAAAATTACTTACAAAATTTAAAAAAAAAATCGAATTACATCTATTTTAACCTCTCAACTACCAACGGAGGTAATGAAGTTGCCCCACACCCAGTGGCGGTTCCTCATATGGGCAATATGGGCAGCCGCATAGGGCGGCATTTGTGGAGGGGCGGCATGAGCGCCTGCAAAAAAAATAAAAATAAAAATAAGAATAAATAAATAAAGAAATAAATAAAAATAGTTTATTTATGGCAGTTGTGCAATTTAATTTGTATTTTTCCTGTTCATAGTATCATAATTACATTCTCTTAAGTGAGTTATTCTATTTACGTGATGAAGGATTTGTAAAATTCAGAAATTTGAGTCTTTGTTTTGGTTCTGAAGTTCCAACAATTAGTCCAATAAAAAGTTATTTTGTGAAAGAGTTATGTCTGTCCTTTATTTTGGGGGGATTCGAATGTGTGTGTGTTGGCGAACAGGGGGGGGGGGGCGCTGAAGGTGAGGTTCGCCCAGGGCGTCATGTAAGCTAGGACCGCCACTGCGGGCCACACCCATTTTTTGTGTAGATTTCTGTGTATATTTTGTGTATATAATTTTTCTTTCAGGTATTTGTAACTTCGTCTTTCCAAGACAGGCATATAAATGAATTTTCTTTGCTAATTTCTTAAAGATATATTGCACGATTTGTCCTAGACAACGAGATCGAAAAACCAGATTCATGTTTATCTCCAAGAAACCTGTTTGTGAAGACAACGAGATCGAAAAACTAAACTCATGTTTGTTATCTGCAAAAAACCTGTTTGCCAAATTCATCGAGTAGGGAATGTTATTGTAAAATGCATACATTGTAAGCAGTAAATAACAATTTGCGAAAGTAATACGTGATATGTTCAAGACAGAAATGAACTCAGAATGGTCCCCTGAGTTTTTTATGATACACACAGTGCATGGAACAAGGAACTCTTCTGGGATAATTAAATCCACTATAGTCCGAATAAGTAATGGTAAATGACAAATACCATAGTTTTTCTTTTTCATGATGCTAGCCCGACGTATCATAAAAAACTCAGGGGACCATTCTGAGTTCATTCCCATCTTGAAACGGACATGTTATGTGCCTTGAAAAGTGGACGCTCAATTCTGCCAGTTGAGGTTTAAGTTTTGGTTTTTGGCTAAAAATATAATAGTTACCCCTTTTTCTTGATGTATTCAATCTGACGTGAAGGCAGCGAGTCTTTTGCCTATATTGAGGTTCTAAATGTAGCAGGGCTAGGCTGCTTTAAACCCTAGATCCATGTCCCAAAGCTGGATCCTGTCTGCTTTGCAGATAGCTGGTGAGGGAAGCTATATTTATGGGATCTCTTTGCGAGTGACCCGTTGCCCACGTCGGGCTAGCATCATGAAAAAGAAAAACTATGGTATTTGTCATTTACCATTACTCATTCGGACTATAGTGGATTTAATTATCCCAGAAGAGTTCCTTGTTCCATGTACTGTCTGTGTGTATCATAAAAAACTCAGGGGACCATGCTGAGTTCATTCCTATATATATATATATATATATATATATAACTTGGTTGAATGGTTTGTTCTTAGGAAATGTAGCTTAGCGAGGAATAGGAGGACGAAAATGGTACATGTTTATTTACAGACGTTTCGGAAAAATTCAATTTCCATCATCAGTGCTAAAAAGTTTAAAATCAAATAAAGATAAATAAATATAATGAACAAAAACATACAATATATTAAAATGAGTATGCGAAAATTGGCGATAATTAGTGAGAATTAATAATGTGTAGTGAATACTCTTATTTTAGTTTCAAGATAAATGTTAATTTTACCGTCTTGAATTTCGGAATAGCTATAAATTCATTTTAAATTAGTTACCCATCATAATTCAATTGTAAACCACATTAATACTAATTTTATGTATACTCTATTATATTATTGTATGTAAACATAATTAATTATATATCACAATTGTCAGTTAATTATTTATATTCAAATAATTATTTTAATCTAATACCATGTCCATTTTGCAAATAAATAATAGAAATCCAAAGGTTATATTTTCCATCTTTGGTACTGTCGCAGTTTCGTCTAACGGACTCAATACGGATAGTGAGATAATCACTGGTTGGCACTTAACCAGCGGCAGTGCTTATGGCTACATCATCCAGGTTAACCTATACCGGATAGATGCGCTACGGTCCCAAGCCGTAGCTTGCCTAGGCCCAACGACGACGACGACGACGAAAACCAACAATTGGTGACCCCCGGAGTTGGATTCCCCCCTTTTACCCGAACGACTAGGACTAGACTGTAACGTCGTTCGTGCCCATCACCCCCTTCACCCGAGCGACTAGGACCAGACTGTAACGTCGCTCGTGCCCTCTGCCCCTCACCCCTGCCCGTGCGCTCTGTGCCTGCGCTCGTCTCAACCTCTCTTCGTTGGTAACTTGTCGTCTTGCTTGTACGTCAGCAAGCATAGGAGAAGATGCCTGACGACGCTGGTGCCATCTCCCACTTGAGCGTAAAGCTCCCCGTCTTCTGGCCGGGTGATCCATTTATTTGGTTCCACCAAGTGGAATCACAATTCAACTTGGGAAGGATCACCGCTAGCAGGACAAAATACGATCATGTTTTGTCCTCTCTACCAGCGAGCATCATCTCTGAAGTCCGTGACGTCATCGTGTCTACTTCCACGAGTGAAGACCCATACAACGATCTGAAGTCTGCCATCCTGTGCCGCACCACTGTCTCCGAGCGTGAGAAACTACATCAGTTAATCTCAAAAGAAGAACTTGGAGACCGTAAGCCCACTCAAATGCTGAGGGCTATGCAGTGCGCTCTAGGCGAACGCGCACAAACCTTCGATAAGGACATCTTTAGACAGTTGTTCTTGCAGAAACTTCCTCCATCAGCTCAGCGTGTCTTGGCCACTATGGATCCTGCTACTCCAGTTGATAAACTAGCAGAAACTGCCGACAAAGTAGTGGAGATTGACACAGCTCCGGTCAACAACGTGAACACACAATCCGAACTGGAGTTGAAAGTGGAAGAGTTAAGTCAACAACTCAACCACGTTTGTTCTCTGCTACAAAATCAACGGCAAAGAAGCCATTCTCGGTCAAGATTTACGAAGAGGCATCGTTCGAGTTCCGGGAAGATCTGCTTCTACCACTCAAAATTTGGAAAGAAGGCTAGGAAGTGCATCTCCCCTTGCAATTTTTCGTCGGAAAACCCAGCAGCGAGTCCTAATGGCGTCTAGTACTCGCACTGCCAACCTGTTATTCATAAAGGACAGGAACTCTGGTGTCAATTTCTTGGTCGATACCGGAGCGTCAGTCAGTGTATTCCCTCAAAAATCTGGTCATACGCACTCGGAATCTCCGCCTCTATACGCTGCTAACGGTTCACGCATACCCACGTACGGTACTCTCAGTCGCGTGAACTAAACTTGGGCCTTCACCGATCCTTCAAGTGGATTTTCATCTGTGCTCAAGTGCAGCATCCCATAATCGGCGCTGACTTCCTCCAGCATTTCAAACTCCTGGTGGATCTTGACAAGCGACGCTTATGCGACCAGGCCACACTGCTTTCTGTTCTTGCCAAACAGGTTGCCCTTCCGGACGCCTCGAACTCTGCACTTTCCCTCGTTCCCCTAATTCCATGTACCAGTGCCTTTTCCAGCGATATCCAGGAATTCTTCAACCGATGCAGATGGGTGATACCATTAAGCACACCATTACCCATCACATTACAACAAAAGGTTCCCCTGTGTTTGCAAAACCCAGACGTCTTGCCCCGGACAAACTGAAAGCTGCCAAATCGGAATTCCAGCTTATGATAGATCTTGGGATAATAAGACCTTCCAAAAGCAGTTGGTCCTCTCCCCTACACCTGGTCCAGAAGAAGTCAGGAGACTGGAGACCATGTGGGGATTACCGGTTTTTGAATTCGACAACCATCCCGGACCGATATCCGGTACCAAATGTCCAAGACTTTACTTCTCTTCTCCACGGCAAATCTATCTTCAGTAAAATAGACCTCGTTAAGGCTTTCCACCACATTCCCGTAGAGCCTTCGGATATTCCCAAGACTGCAGTTTGTACACCATTTGGGTTATTCGAATTTGTGAAGATGCCGTTCGGGCTACGGAATGCTGCGCAAACCTTTCAGAGGTTTATAGATGAGGTCACCAGAGGCTTAGACTTTGTTTATGCCTACATCGATGATTTGCTTGTGGCCAGCTCAACGGAAGAGGAACATAAGGAACATCTTTCACTCCTCTTTCAACGCTTAGAACAATACGGTGTTACTCTTAATGCATCTAAGTGTGTGTTTGCACAGCCAACCTTGGAATTTCTTGGTCACACGATTTCGCAGCACGGAATTACCCCCCTTCAGGACAAGTGTGAAGTGATAAAAAATTACCCTATGCCAAATAATCAGCGTGAGTTACGTCGGTTTTTAGGTTTGGTAAATTATTACCACAAGTTCATTAAAAACTGTGCCAGTGTTCTTGCTCCTCTACACGCTATGATCACACACAAACGCAAGGTAACGAAATTGGTATGGTGTAGCGATAGTTTACAGGCGTTCGACAATGCCAAAAATGCTATCAATAGTGCATTGTCCCTGTCATTTCCTATCAGTGATGCCCCCCTAACTCTGACGGTCGATGCATCAGATGTTGCGACCGGTGGGGTGTTGGAACAAACCATTAACGGTCAACAAGCACCCATCGCGTTTTACTCGAAAAAGCTGCAGCCAGCCCAAACGCGTTATAGTGCTTTCGGACGTGAACTTCTTGCTATTTACTTAAACGTGAAGCATTTTCAACATTTCCTTGAAGGCCGAGAGTTTTGTGTTTTTACCGACCACAAACCTTTGGTCACTGTCTTCAATAAAAACAGCTGTAACCACTCTCCCAGAGTCATCAGGCAACTCGATTATATCTCGCAATTTACCACAGATATCCGCCACATCAAAGGTGTCTTGAACACTCCAGCGGATGCACTTTCAAGAATAGAGATTACTTCTGTTACCCTCAGCTCTACACTGTGGAATGCTATTGCACAGGATCAAGATAAGGATACGGAACTACAAGACCTGCTCAGAGAAGACTCCACTCACTCACTTTCCCTCAAGAAAATGAGTATGCCAGGATTGTCTGTGCCCCTCTATTGCGACGTATCAACAGCTGCTATTCGCCCTTATGTCCCTCCATGTCACAGACAAGCAGTCTTCACGGATCTTTATAAGCCCTCCCATCCTGGTATCCGTGCTTCGCAACACCTGGTTACCTCTCGCTTTGTTTGGCCCTCGATGCGGAAGGATGTCAAACATTGGACCAAAACGTGCCTTGCCTGCCAGCGTGCCAAAGTCCAAAGGCACACCAGGTCCCCCTTTGACGCATTTCCGCCCCCATCCCAGCGATTTGAGGTAATTCATGTAGACATTGTTGGCCCTCTTCCAGTGATTCAAGGCCAACGTTATCTGCTCACCTGTCTCGACCGCTTTTTCCAGATGGCCTGAAGCCATCCCACTTCCTGATATCCAAGCGGACACTGTTGCAAGAGCCTTTCTTCATGGATGGGTATCAAGATTTGGATTGCCGACAAAAGTCATCACTGACCAAGGTCGCCAATTTGAGTCTTCGCTTTGGAAGAAGTTTACCAGCTTGTTGGGTACAGTACATGCGCATACCTGTGCGTATCATCCGCAAGCTAACGGCCTCGTCGAACGCTTCCATCGCCAGCTGAAGTCATCCCTTATGTGTCACGAAGACTCCCATTGGATGGATAAGCTTCCACTCGTGTTGCTTGGTATTCGCTCTGCATTTAAGAGTGATCTGAAGACTACAGCGGCTGAACTAGTCTATGGAACAACACTGCGGCTACCAGGTGGCTACTTCACTGCAGGGGATAAGTCATGTGATCCTACGGAATTCGCTCAAACACTTTCCTCTCACATGCAGTCCCTTCAGCCTGTTCCCCCTCGATTGACTAGCCAACAGAACATCTTTGTTTCCCCAGCCCTCCAGTCTTGCACCCACGTTTTCGTTCGTGTACCTGTCCCAAAACGGCCTCTCCAATGTCCATATGACGGGCCCTATGAAGTTCTCCGACGTACGCGCAAATCATTTCTCATCCAGCGCGGTTCCAAGGTCGACAAGGTTTCTATCGATCGTCTTAAGCCTGCGTTTTTGGAATCAACCTTAAGCGAGGTACATGTAGCTACCAAAAAGGTCCAGGGGAAATCTGTGTCGTTCGGAACTCTTTGAATTTCCTCTCTGGTGGGGGAGTGTGTAGTGAATACTCTTATTTTAGTTTCAAGATAAATGTTAATTTTACCGTCTTGAATTTCGGAATAGCTATAAATTCATTTTAAATTAGTTACCCATCATAATTCAATTGTAAACCACATTAATACTAATTTTATGTATACTGTATTATTTTATTGTATGTAAACATAATTAATTATATATCACAATTGTCAGTTAATTATTTATATTCAAATAATTATTTTAATCTAATACCATGTCCATTTTGCAAATAAATAATAGAAATCCAAAGGTTATATTTTCCATCTTTGGTACTGTCGCAGTTTCGCCTAACGGACTCAATACGGCTAGTGAGATAATCACTGGTTGGCACTTAACCAGCGGCAGTGCTTATGGCTACATCATCCAGGTTAACCTATACCGGATAGATGCGCTACGGTCCCAAGCCGTAGCTTGCCTAGGCCCAACGACGACGACGACGAAAACCAACAAATGCAATTACAGTGTGCATTAAATTAAAATCAAAGACGAAATAATTTAAAGTATAAAAGTGTGAACACTAAGCAAAATATAAAACAGTTAAAAAATAGGTAAAAAATGAGGAGAGTCTTACCAACTTATTAACGTAGTGAGGGACTAATTGTACAGAGGATTGGGAATGGTGGCTTGTTGAAAAAATTCATATTGGAAAGGATGGAGCCAAGCGGAATGATGGCGGATTTCTTTTCAGTATGAGAGCTTATTTGGCGATGTTTAGGTTGAAAGCGGAACTGTAGTCGTTGAGGGTTGGTTGAATACTGAATATATAAAGGGACTCAAGAATAAGGAGGTCGATTAGTTGGTTGGCTGAATTAACAATTTTGAAATTAGAGGAAAGTAGCGGGTGGTTGTGAAGGTGGCAATGTTCCCTTATTGCTGATTTGGAGGGTTTGTTCAAAGGTTGCGAAGTTCTGGTGGAAACACCACAATGCTCGTCCACTCTTGTTTGATATTGGCAGATGGTACTGCCCATATAGTTCGCTTTGCAGCGAACACAATTAAAAGCGTAGATAGTGGACGAAGCAAGTGGCTGGGGTGTTTTTTCTTTATGGTTAAGGCATGATTTGATACTATTATTGTTGGTGAAGACAAAATGAAATTTAATTTGGGGGTAAAGCGGAGTGAGTAGAAGGCGGAGTTCTGAAAGTATTTTGTGGCTGATGTGGTCGTAATAGGGAAATGAAAAATATTGTACGTCTTTTTTAACGGTGGGAACTTTAAGGGGGGGTTGATAAATATTATTAAGAAAGTTTCTGGTTAAAGATTGTAACATGTTTAGGGAAGGAGTTGTTAATGCTAAAATTGTGAATGAATTCTATTTCGTGGCAGAAGGATAAGTACGAAGAGCAGAGATGATAGGCGTGGTGGATTAAAATTTTGATACTGTTTATTTTATATAGAGAAGGGGTATGCCTTAGGTAATTAGTACCTAGGCCTGTGTACGTAGGTTTTCGATATATGGAGGTGCTGAATTTGTTGTTTTGTTTTGTTATTGTAATATCTAGGAAGGGTAGGGTGTTATTGGATTCATCTTCTTTGGTGAACTTAATGTTTTTGTATTGAGAATTAAGGTAGTCAAGAAAAAGGGGGGGAGGGGTTGGCACTGTGAAAAAGGAGAAAGGTGTCATCAACGTATCTTTTAGATAGGTGTGGTTTGTAATGGGTGGGGCAATAGAGTAGCCAGTTATTTTCATGATGACTGCGGAAGATGTTGGCTAAAGTTGCACTTAAGGGGGATCCCATAGCTAGTGAATCGGTTTGTTGATAAAGTTGTTGGTTAAAAAAGGAATAGGTGTCTGAAGAGGCAAGCGTAAACAGTTTGGTAAATTCTTGTTTTGTTAAATTCAGAACTGTGCTCGGATTGTTGGTGAAAAGGCTGTTAATACAGATATCAATGGCTTCTTTAATTGGAACGTTGGTGTAGAGAGATACTCTGTCGAAACTATGCATATGGAGGTTATTTGTTATTTATGGTCATTATTTCTTTAGCGAATTCGCAGGAGTTGGTGACAGAATATTCGTTTTGGGTTAGGGGGGGGGTTAAAGTGGGAACAAGGAATTTTGCTAGTTTGTTATTGCGGGTGGTGTAGGCCGAAAGGATGGGTCTAATGGGTAAGTTGAGTTTATGTATTTTGGGGAGGCCATAGAGAGTACCTGGAGATGAGCTGGAAGAACGTATACTTGGTTGTAAATGCCCTCCGAAATTTTATTCTGACCATATAGTTTTCTGAAGAAACGGTTGATTTTGTCTTCAAGTTTTAGGGAAAGGGTTAAAGCAGCGATGCACAAATCCTGGCCCGCGGGCCAAATGTGGCCCCCACGGGTCTTTTCAGTGGCCCCACGGGTCTTTTCAATTCAACGAAAAAGTGGAAAATCTGAAATATTACCCCTGGTTATAAAAATGCATATTTATAAAAAATAGAATATCTATATATCTGGCCCCTACATATAAAACAGATGGTTGGTTTGGCCCTCACATCAAAAAAGTTTGTGCACCATTGGGTTAAAGGATTATCATCAATCTTTTTGAATTTGGTGGAATCGTTAAGAATGTTGTTGACCTTATTAATGTAATCTAATTTATTAAGAAGGACGACTACAATTCCGCTTTCAACCTAAACATCGCCAAATAAACTCTCGTACTGAAAAGAAATCCGCCATCATTCCGCTTGGCTCCATCCTTTCCAATATGGATTTTTTCAACAAGCCACCATTTCCAATCCTCTGTACAATTAGTCCCTCACTACGTTAATAATTTGGTAAGACTCTCCTCATTTTTGACCTATTTTTTAACTGTTTTATATTTTGTTTAGTGTTCACACTTTTATACTTTAAATTATTTCGTCTTTGATTTTAATTTAATGTACACGGTAATTGCATTATTAATTCTCACTAATTATCGCCAATTTTCGCATGTTCATTTTAATATATTGTATGGTTTTGTTCATTATATTTATTTATCTTTATTTGATTTTAAACTTTTTAGCACTGATAATGGAAATTGAATTTTTCCGAAACGTCTGTAAATAAACATGTACCATCTTTTCGTCCTCCTATTCCTCGCTATATATATATACATATACAGGGCTGTAACGTAATTAGCTACTCGGTAATCGTTACCTTGTTGTAACGTTAACTAGTGATATTTTGCGGCTGAGTAATTGTAACTGTAACTACCGGTAGTTACAAAAAATCATGAGTATTTGTAACTTCTACCAGTTACTTTTTTCTTTGAGGTCAAAAAGTTAGTAGCTACTGTTCTTCACGAGCCTTGCTCGATGTACATATTGTGCACAATGCATGTTTATTAACAACATATATCTAATGCTAATATGATTAAAAACTTGTTTATTCGTTAAATCACAATTAATTTGAAACAAATAAACAATCTTGTCAAGTATCACTTGTCAGGAAAATACTTTTATCAGGATCAGATGCTTGCTAAAATCAGACAAAATGTCGAAAGTAACTTTTGAAGTGACTAGTTACTTTTTGAAGCAGCAATTAGTAACTGTAATTAGTTACAAAATAGTAATTGTCGAAACATTTTATATATATATATATATATATATAAAAAACGGGTGTGCCATAAAAAAAGGTACATTTTAAAAAGGCTATAAAACCAACATTTGTCATTTAATTTTAATAAAACTTCCACACAATAAAACGTGTATTTATCTATAAGAAAACAAGTTTTCAGACTAAAACATCAAATAATTCAAATTCTATCAACATTTAACGAAAGAGTATGATTTTTCTACTTAACATGCAAAAATTATTAAACCGTTTTAATATTTTCTTATAAAAATAATTTTTAGCGTATAATTTTCGTGAAATTATTAAAAAAAAATTGTTCGAAATGCTTTCCTTCCATTTCAATAACTTTTTTTATTCTTGGCCGGAATTCATCTATGGCTCGATTTACTTGTTCCTGTGGAAGCTCTTCCCATTTTTGAATGATGATCTCGCGTAAATGAGCGACATCTTTTATCCTAGCCCTGTAGACTCGCTCTGCTAAGTTCTCCCATATTCCGGCCTGAGTTTCATTTTCATTTGTGCCGGCGTTTTCTTTACCTTTGTTTCTGTCGGTGAACTTGCAATCGTTTCTTCTACTGAAACATTCTCCATTCCCGCTTGCCTGTGGTTTTCCGTGCACTTGACATACAGGAAGCCGTAAGTAACCTCAGTCGAAGAAATACCTCCTGCACAAAATAGAAACATTATAAATAAAAACGAAAGTACATCAAAGGTTAAAAAAACAATGAGTAGAGAAGTAGTGCTAAAAACTGCAGGTACGGAGCAAACTGCAAATGACGAAATTATATATGCTGAGAAGTTTCATTGTAATATTACAAACAATGCCGGATTTAGACTTGTGGAGGCCCTGAGACCTATCTCTGTTCAAATCCAGAATGTCATGAAAAAATGTTTTAGATGCAGATTTTATTATGAACGCTTAAGTCACAATATAAAAATAAAATAAACATTATTAAATGTAAAGTCTTCGTGCTTTCATAATTGCGAATTAATTTACAGTAGTATGTCTGAGAAGTCAAGACTACGAAGTACATCATTTTCAATACACATTAAAGAAAAATAATTTAAGTCTTTTCTGGGTCATTGTTATGCACAAATCGTTCTTGATATACTTCAGCTTTGAAAAAGACTTTTGACATGAACAATTGGATATCATGAATGACAGATACATCCGAAGAAGTAGTTTCATATTTGAAAAGGTTGATCTGAGATTTTTGTTCTGAATAAGGAGATACATGAAGTGTGCATTGTGTGTCCAGGTTCCCCTCGTACTAAAAGGTGGGTATTATCCCATTAAAAAGGGATTTCAGAACATGCCAACAGTTGCTCATTGTTGTCTGGCTTCACTGGTGTGGGCATTTCAGGTACTTGACCCTCCTACGATGGTTTTCAGCTACCTGAAGAAGGCACTGTTGCTGGGTCTTGTCTCTCGTCAGGCTACTTCTATACTCGGTGATAAAAGCTCCCACTCTCTCTGAGCAGTCGTTGACTACCTCCAAATCTTCTACCATCTCCCTTCCATCCTTGAAAAAGTTCAGATCTATCCACTTATCAGGATCCTCTTTCAGGAAGGAGGCATTCACAGCAAAGAGGTGAAGCTCTCACATGAACTGGGTATTACGAGGGAATCGATTTGCAGTTCCGCATGTTGAACCACTTCTCCAAGAAGCGCTCGATGTTCCTTCCACTTTCTTTCTTCAGACACATGACCATCTGGGCCTTGGTATCTAGGGCAAAGCCCGGGAGAGGAGTCACGGACCTTAGTACTACTTTTGACTCCGGGCCCCTTTACCCCTATCTGTCTTCTCTATCTAACCCTTCTCTATCTTCCGGACGTGGGCCTCTTTAGGCCCACACCCTGGTACTCTGACACCTTATGCACTTCCTTTTCCCAAGCCTTGATCCAGGAGCAAATCATCGGAGAAGAAGGTCAAATAGTTCTTTTACTTAATGCAAGATATGTCCATTCAGAGCGTTGGAAGCCGTGTCAGCGATTCGTCAGTCCACTTGCTCAAACTCCGCCAATATTTTCAACAGATGAAGATCAGTGTGCGCCTGTGCGGAATGTCTCGGTTAACTTCATGTAAACCGGAATAGAGAAGATGCAAAAGTTCAGGAGCCCTTCATTCTCGCGCCAAGTGAACGAGAACTGGCTTCCAAACAGATAAATCTTGATAGCATAGATTATTTTTGCTATCCACCGGGACTGATGGTAGGTCTGGGAGCCATGAAATTCAAATCGTGAGGAGGAATTCCGCCCAGAAAGGTGATACTTAATTCTACGAATTCGTGATAGTTATGTCAAGGTTAAACTTTGTTTGAGAGAAGAGCCATGGCGAAAAAAGTGGCAATTTGTTTTATCTTATGCAGCATAGGAGATGACAACCTCTCGTCATCACACAGTTATTAGTGTGACCAATCGATAGAACCCCATCTTTCCCGGAATCTTTTGAAGAGGGAATGCCAGTTCAAGTGGACGGGCCAAACATCATTTTCAACATAGCAGCAATGATAATTTCGTGCGTGTGATAGCGACAGGCAAAGTACAACACAGTCTTCCCCATCTTTCTCTCAATGAAGATGCACTTTCCTGTGTGTTTGTCGATGATGCTGACAGTGGTATTGAAGTGCATTCCAATGATTTTGTTTACCTACAATAATTTAGTCAAGAGTTAATAAATTCGTAATACCCCTGTAAATGTTCCTGGATGTATCTAGTCTATTAAATGTAAAGAGTGTAATTTAGTATATATCGGTCAACCAAGCAAAACTTTGGCCACTAAAATCAAACAGCATAAATATTGTACTCGCACGTTCATAACGGTACGTAATAATAATCCTGCAGTTGATTGAACTAATTCAGTTGTCTTGTTTAGAAATAGAACAGTGCTGAAATATAAGTGAAGCACCGAGTATTAACCATATCAGTAATTTTAATGTTAATTCCGGTACATATAAATTTAATTGTATTTCCAACTTTATTTTTAATAAGTACAAGAACAGTTTCCCACAATATGAAATAAAAACCAACTCTAATAGACAGAGTTTATTTCCACAACAGTTTCGATGCCTACTGGCATCCTCTTCGGGTGGATACAGAAAAACGTTTTCTGTATCCACCCGAAGAGGATGCCAGTGGGCATCGAAACTGTTGTGGAAATAAACTCTGTCTATTAGAGTGAGTTTTTATTATCATATTTTGACCTTTACGTAGAAAAAAGTGAAGTTTTTTGCATTTAGTTTCCCACAACCCTTCAATAATCCGAAGGATTAGATCTTTGGTGAGAGGTTTCTGATAAGGCATGTATAATGTATATAAGTTGGATGGATTCGTCTGTATTTTCAGTTTCTTTGAAGAGGAGGTGAAATAAACTTGGAGTAGATTTTTCACTTTTTCCTGTAGGTTATATATATATATATATATATATATTATATATATATATATATGTTAAACACAGACCGTGCATGGAACAAGGAACTCTTCTGGGAAAAATTAAATCCACTGGTGAGGGAAGCTATATTTATGGGATCTCTTTGTGAGAGACCCGTTGCCCACGTCGGGCTAGCATCATGAAAAAGAAAAACTATGGTATTTGTCATTTACCATTACTTATTCGGACTATAGTGGATTTAATTTTTCCCAGAAGAGTTCCTTGTTCCATGCACGGTCTGTGTTTAACATATAATTGTCTCAGGGGACCATTCTGAGTTTGTGTATATTAAACGGACGTGTTACGTGCCTTGAAAAGTGGACGCTCAATGTCCCGGTTGAGGTTTAAGTTTTGTTTTTTTTGGCTAAAAATACAATAGTTACCCCCTTTTTCTTTGATTTATTCCATCCGACGTGAATGCAACGAGTCTTTTACTTATATAGAGGTTCTGAATGTAGTTGGACTAGGCTTGCTTTAAACCCTAGATCCATGTCCCAAAGCTGGATCCTGTCTGCTTTGCAGATAGCTGGTGAGGGAAGCTATATTTATGGGATCTCTTTGTGAGAGACCCGTTGCCCACGTCGGGCTAGCATCATGAAAAAGAAAAACTATGGTATTTGTCATTTACCATTACTTATTCGGACTATAGTGGATTTAATTTTCCCCAGAAGAGTTCCTTGTTCCATGCACGGTCTGTGTTTAACATATAATTGTCTCATGGGACCATTCTGAGTTTGTGTATATTAAACGGACGTGTTACGTGCCTTGAAAAGTGGACGCTCAATGTCCCGGTTGAGGTTTAAGTTTTGGTTTTTTTGGCTAAAAATACAATAGTTACCCCCTTTTTCTTTGATTTATTCAATCCGACGTGAATGCAACGAGTCTTTTACTTATATAGAGGTTCTGAATGTAGTTGGACTAGGCTTGCTTTAAACCCTAGATCCATGTCCCAAAGCTGGATCCTGTCTGCTTTGCAGATAGCTGGTGAGGGAAGCTATATTTATGGGATCTCTTTGTGAGAGACCCGTTGCCCACGTCGGGCTAGCATCATGAAAAAGAAAAACTATGGTATTTGTCATTTACCATTACTTATTCGGACTATAGTGGATTTAATTTTTCCCAGAAGAGTTCCTTGTTCCATGCACGGTCTGTTTTAACATATAATTGTCTCAGGGACCATTCTGAGTTTGTATATATATATATATATATATATATATATATATATATATAATATATATAAGTACACCGGACAAAAAATTAGTCACCTCTAATAGCACGATAGTAGGAAGCTCAAGGTCACACAGAGGGCGCGGATGTAGCATTGGTAAGTGACAAGTAGCGGTGACGTAGCACACAGGATCAGATCTGTTTCGTGAGGTGGTGAAGAACAAAGTGTGTGTTGGATATAGTCTGCAAAATGGGTCGTGAGGCAGACGTTACTCAGTGGCAAAAAGGAGCCATCGTGTTTGGCAGAGCCCACGGACACAAAATGTCTGAAGTAGCCCAATTTGTTGGTGTGTCAACGCGTACTGTCCAGCGAGTTTACAAAGAGTGGTGTAGTTCGCAATCAACTGAAAATCGACGGCGTAACTGTGGCCGGAAAACAATTCTCGACAATAGGGACCGCCGCCATGTTTCTCGTCTAGTAACTGCAAATCGTTTTCAAACCAGAGAACAATTGCTCCAAGAAACCAATGAGGTTCTCCAGCGACCAATTTCCGAACGGACATTGCGACGAGAACTGCATGCGATGGACATCTGGAGCAGGGTACCACGGAAGAGGCCGCTGTTAACAGCAGGTCACAAATTGGCACGTTATAAATGGGCTCAAGGCACAAAAACTGGACTGCGGCAGATTGAAAACGTGTAATTTGGTCCGATGAGTCCCGTTTTTGTTTGTTCTCCAATGATGGGAGGCGACGAGTACATCGCAGGTCCAATGAAGCCTTTAATCCTGAATGCGTCGAAGGTGTTGTTCAGGCTGGAGGTGGTTCGTGATGTTCTGGGGATGTTTTTCGTACCACGAAATGGGCCCTCTCGTTCCAGTGACGATGAATTTGAACCAGCAGGCGTACCTCCGCATACTAAATGATGAATTGGTACCTTTGCCCTACATCTCCAGGAGCAGCATCACATTGCCACTCCTGTCTTCCAAGACGACAATTGCCGCGTGCACAGGGCGAGAAGTGTGTCTAAGTGGCACGACGAACATTCTGCAACACTGTCTCACCTCGAATGGCCCGCCAAATCCCCTGATTTAAATCCTATTGAAAATCTGTGGGATTA
>JAJOZX010000195.1:1495000-1522500 GCA_023014485.1 Bathynomus jamesi
GGATTTTAAATCACGAAATTACGTTGCTGACCTTTTTATTAAAATAAAAAACTTTTTTTTAATTAGGTTTTAAAATAAAAGTACCGGAACGGCGTTCCGGAGCGTTCCGTCACAAATTAAGCACTGCCACTGTGTGTGTATATATATATATATATATATATATATATATATATATATTATATATATATAGGGAATGATGCTGCAAGTTGCTCGTACCCTGCATGGATGTATATATTTTGCAGTGTTTTGGAAAAACTATGAAGCCTTTGTTCTATTTTGACAACTTAATCTATATACATATCGACCTATTATATCACTGGGGAACACAACTTTTGGTGACTTAAATGTTAGACCTGTTTCTGGGTATATTGAGGTCGCTGATTCTAAAAATGACATTAGTTTTTCTCCATCAGCTCTGCTTATCAAGATATGATATATATCTATATATATTTCTATATAATGTATATATTATATAATTGCTGACTGGCAATCACTGTTGTTGTCAATTGAATACAAAAGTATGATGAATGTCAGCAAAAATAGTGTATTAACATCAAACAAGCATAAGGTACGAAAAATATTTATTAAATTCAAACAAGCTTGAGACACGAACGGCAAAAAAAGTTCTTTCATTGACACGTCTCACATAAACCGCGTTTCTGAGATTTCTTGCGATGAGATGTGCCAGGACATTCGCGTTGGATGCTCCAGCAGTAATCTGCCATCATGTGAGTATCCCATCGTCCGCGGTACCGTTCTTCCATGGTCCTTAGTTCTTGGTGAAATCGTTCACCCTGGTCCTCGCTTAGATCACCGAGGTTATCTGGGAAACGATCCAAATGACTGTGGAGGTAATGCAGTTTGATGCTCATTTTACAGCCAAGTTTACAAAAAGAAGAGAGCATATTCTCCACTAGTTCACCGTAGTTATCGGCCTTATAGTTCCCAAGGAAATTCTTCACAACCATACTAAACGATGACCACGCACGTGCCTCAATGTTGTCCATTGAATCTTGGAAACGCGGGTCTTTCATGAGTTCCCGGATTTGCGGGCCATCGAAAATACCTGCCTTCAGCTTTTCCATGCTCAGCGCAGGAAATTTCTACATATGTAGCCAAAACACGTCCCATCTCTGTTCAAAGCCTTATAAATTGTTTCATCAAACCTAGTTTGATGTGCAGTGATGGCAATATGATCCTTTCTCTGTCAACCAAAGCTTCTTTGATGATATTTTTTTCTCCAACCACCATGTTTTCTCTCAGAGGCCACTCTCTTCTCACCCAGTGTTCATCTTTAGCTCTACTGTCCCAGAGACATATAAAGCACGGGTACTTGGTGTACCCGCTCTGCTGGCCCAGGAGAAAATTCACCATCTTCAGATCCACACAGATCACCCATTGGTGGTCTCGGTATGATATCTTTTCTAGGACTAGGGCGACTGTCCCGTGCTCTTCTCTCATACCGACTGAGTGACCAATTGGGATTGATCTGTATCTGTTGCCGTTGTGTAGAAGAACACATTTTAGGCTCCGTTTGGAGCTATCTATGAATAACCGCCATTCACTTGGTGTGTATTCCGATATGCCCATTTTCATCAGCAATCCGCGCACATTGTTGCAGAAAACTAAATCGTCCTCTTTTGAGAAGAAGGGCAGTAAATCCTTTTCTCTGTCGCGATATAACGTGATTTTGGTTCCCGGCAGCAGTAAATTTTTTTCTCCCAGCCTGGAAGCTAACAATTCAGATGATTTCTTCGAAAGACTTAAGTCCCTTATGATGTCGTTTAATTCGTGTTGACTAAAACCTTCTGCAACTGATGACGGTCCTTCGAAATCACTGTCATTTTGCCCACATATGCTTTCTTTGTCAGTAGCAGATTCATCATCATCTTGAGGGAGCTCTGGAAGATGGCTGAATGGTGGGACAGGTATCTCATCTGAATGTGAAACAGGCCGTCTAGCTGAGTCTATGTCAGGATACGTCCATTTACTCTGGTTACGTCCATTGATGCCCTTTATATTCACCAAACAAAAGTAACAGTCATCACTGTGGTTTCTCTGTTCTCTCCATACCATTGGTATACCAAATTTCAGGCACCTCCTCTTTCCGTTGGTCCATTGCCGCAGATGCTCCGTACACGTTTTACACACAACATGAGGAGCCCATGGCTTATCTTGGTCCCCTAGTTGTACTTTGAAATAGGCAAAATAAGCTTTTTTCACAAAATCAGTAATAGTTTTTCTCTGTTCAATGAACGTGTACTCTCCGGAGATAAAACAAAACACATCTGGATGATTTAAACACTTTCTTCGTGATGAAGCCATGTCAACACCTGTAACAGGAAAGAATTCATGTTAGTACATGTACAATACACATGCAAAACAGCAACATCAGCAAAATCATAGCTACAATTTAATTATACAGATGCATTTAGATTTACGAGCAACTCATAATACCGTTCCAGAAGGGTAATAAAGTAGGTAATGACGTATGCAATATCTCAAAAACTAGAGCTGCTAGAACAAAATGGATGATATTTTCTGAATCAGTGGCATGAAGATATCCAGAATAAGGTCTAAAATCTCAGGCACCAAGAAAAACATTTTTTTTTGTTCCCCAGTGTTATTATTCATAATCATTATAATTATAACTTCTGCTGGAGAGACAAGTTCGCACTTCGAATCTGATAATTATCTGTGTCATAGATTACACAGGTCAACAAAAAAACTTTTTTTTTTCGTTGCCAAGGAAATTCGTACGAATTTAGGGTATTTTGGGGTTGCTGAATTCCAAAATGAAAGTAGTTTTTCCGATTTGGCTCTAGTTCTTGAGATAATGAATACCCTCAATTAATAGGAAACGTAACCATAACGCGTGCATATGGGAAACTACCGGAACATTCTAGATGGTGAGACCGAATAAAATGCCATTATGTATTTCATGTGTTTACTTTTGTATGATTTGAGACAGTTTCAATGCGATTTGTAAGTAGGCTCCGCCTGAATTAAATTTTTTGCATTTTTACGTGTTTCAATGGGTACCAATTATCTCATAAATTAGAGCCAATCTAGCAAAACCGATGTCATATTCGGAATCAGCACCACAAAGTTACCCCAAAATCACTCTAATATGATTGGCAATAAAATGAGTGTTGACCAGTGAATTATTCATGCGGCATGTCTTCACACGTGCATATCGTTCTGCTTCCAGCGTGAAAACTCGCACACCTGTCGCTCATTTGCAAACTGATAAGATTTTCGTCTAATTCAAATTTGATTACTGTTCATGAATCTCTTCCAACATAAAATGAAAGGGAAGGTATAGTTGTAAGTCCAAGGTTGGCGCAGTTGTGCTCGCGACCTGAATTTAGTTTTAAAATAATTTTAGATGATAATAATAATAATAATAATAATAGTTAGTAGTAGTGGTAGTAGTAGTAGTAGTAGTAGTAGTAGTACTGTAGAGTGCCGTATCATATTTCAGATTCATGAGAATCCTTTGAGCATCAGAACAGTCGATCAACATTAACATTTTAAAGGTTTTTCAATCTCTGTAAAAATTTTCTTCGTCGAAAACATTTTCAAACTCGGATAACTTAAATTAAAGTAAACATCTTTATAGAAGACAGAATATCAAAGATTTAACATCACATCAAAAATCACTTCAATAGTTTATGTTCAATCTTGACGGAAATTGGGGCTCTGTACATACAAATAAAAATTTGTCGCGACTTTCGATGACCGGTATAGAGATTCATTCATACTTTTTCACACGCATTAAAAACATAAATTTTATATTATAACCAATTCTCGAGTGTCTTTTTACTCATATTATTGTATTATTTAGTATTTATTTATATTTATAATAATAAAGTGAAGCTTGATTCATCGTAATGTTTGGTGCAACGCATTTCTCATTGCGAATTTGTAGTTTCTTTTTTAATCCAATGTTAATACCACTAATAATGCTTTTAAAACATTTTTTTGTTCACGAAAACCTTACAGAACTTTGCTTAAACCGTAATACCATTTATACCCAATAAAATAATTTCCTTTATATTAACGTTCTAAGAGACCCTATAACGGTACTGACGTTACATCACTCCTGGGCGTATGTCACTACATCTGGTCGAGCAACTTATTAGAAATGCCTATTTGTTCATGTTTTTATTTAAACAAGAGAAATAAACAGTAAAAATGTTAAACATTTCGGTATGAGTAGCTTCACTTATTTTAAAAATGAAAAATAGGAATAATGACATTATATTCGCCTCAAATTATACAAACATGTTAGCAATGACTCCGCCTCAAAATTTGTTCATTACATTAATTTGTTTCTCTGTATTAGTGTATATTTTCCCCGTACGCTCAAATTCTGTTGGAAAATGATAACAAACTGTTAATAACAAGGTCGGTTTTTATTATATACAGTACCAATAATTCTGAACTACTTTCAAAGCTTAGAAACGGAATGATGTATAACATGTGAAATGTCAATACAATATTAGAAACTGAACAAGCCAAACGAAATAATAATAATAATAAAATAATAATAATAATAATAATAAATTGTATTTATTTAGTCATTCTCCTTAGAATCCTGTTATTAATTATAATCCTTTATAATAAAATTATTTTATGGCGTATGTCGCACTGAATCATTCAAATACTAAGTATTAAGTACTAAGTATTATTCATTCCTTAAATGCTTTATTGAATGTTCAAAGATTAATAATTCATGTACTGTCAGTCTTGGAATTATTGGTAAAAACAATCATTTGTACATGAAAATAATTTCTCTTATTCACGAATAAAAAATTTCACTAATTCAACAATGTAAAAAAAATAAATCGTGAAATTGAAACTCATATATTCATAATAATGAATAATTAAAAATAAGTTACTTTTCAATGTAAATATTTAAAATACAAAAAGAAACTCCATTTTAAATAATTTAAAATGCTAAAATCAGAAAAGGAATTTATTAACTTATAAATTAATACCTTTTTCTTTACAGTAATTGTTGTTACAGTATAGTGCATAAATAAAACGTACAATTTATTACTTAACCGATTACTCCATCACGACTCAGCGTACGTAATTGCATGAATCATTTACTGTAAAGAAGTGAACGTTTTTGACAAAATTTTGACAAAAAATCTTTGGTTACGGAAACAATAATTATTGTCAAGAGTGGATCTGTCTATTCCATTTTTCATTATATTTACTAATTCATGCGTAGCGATGGAATATGAAATTCTTATGTTGATTGCATTCGGAGATAGTGCAGTGTTGTTCGTGATTAGAAATTCATTTTAATGAGACATTAGGGGATTTTAGCTAAAAGGAAAAATGAACACTTTTCCTCCGAAGAAAGACGTAAACAAACTTTCTCCATTCAATTATAGCTCTTCATAATTCGTTAACACATCTACATTTAACGTATATACAAGTGTATATATATATATATATATATATATATATATATATATATATATATATGAACCACCTGTATGCGAAAACGATAGAGAAAAAATAAAAATAATCCTAGCCAACATTCAGGGCCTTAAATCAAACCATTCCCCGAACAAAGTTTTATACCTGAAAGGACTCATGCAAGAAGCCGGAGCAGACTTTGCATGCCTCACGGAAACTCATCTAAAGGACTGCCAGGCGAACTGTGAAAACTGTGAGTCCTCTACTGACAAAAAAGAAATACAAATTGACAACTATAACATCCTCCGAGCCGACAGAACAGTGAGACGTAAAGGAGGATGTGCTCTTTACACACGCGAAAGGCATATGGCAGAAATGACTGTAGGTACCTCAAACAGCTACGTAGAATGTGTAGCAGCAAAAACTGAAAAATTAAATATGGTACTAATTGTAATGTACAGACCCCCAAACACGCCAACCTCAAAATTTTCAGATTCCATTACAGAGGTAAGAAACTGGGTAAAAGATCTACACTCTCCAACAGCAAATATTTTTCTCTGTGGAGATTTTAATTTCCAATTCATGAAATATAAAACGATAGTAAAAAATATATGTATACACCAGGACAAGGGGGGCACACGAGAAGACCAGGCGCAAGTAAAAATGCTACTAGCTCTAGCTGATGAATTTATGTTAACGCAAGAAATAACAGAAAACACAAGAAAAAACAACTGCCTAGATTTGGTATTTACAAACAACAGTAATCTAATTAATGAGGTAGAAATATCCCCAGCTATGATATCGGACCACAACATCATTGAAATAACTAATATAAAGGCAACAGGAAAGGAAAGAACACTCACAACAGAAAGAAGCAAATTCGAAATTTTTAATTTTCACTCCAAAGCTATAAACTGGGAAGATGTTACATCCAGCATGGAAGTAATAGATTGGAAAACCATTTTCGAGACCAAGACAACGGAGGAGATGCTAATGACGTTAGAGGAGAAGACATTAGAAATTGTGGAAAAACATGTCCCAAAACTACAACAAAGAGGAAAGGGAAGCAGGTTCGAGAGACAAAAGAGGGCGTTGTTTCGAAAGAGAAAAAGAGTGACTGCAAAATTAAGTAACTGTAAAGATAACAACATCAGCAAAATATTAAATGATAAGCTGCAAAGTTTCGATGACGTCATACAGGAACTAATTGAGAAGCATACAGAAAAAGAAGAAGACGACGCTATAAAAGCGATAAAGGTTAATTCAAAGTACTTCTATAATTTCGCAAAAAGAAAGTCGAAAAACCATGCGACTATCGGACCTTTAAAAAACGAGAACAGTGCTTTGTCTGATGTTCTAACAGAAGTATCTGAAATATTAAGAACTCAGTACGAATCATCTCTCAGTATCCCAAAAACTGACAAATTGATATGCGATACAAACGCGTTCTTTGAAGAAGAACTACAAGGGGAAAGTATAACGGATTTCGACTTTATGAAGGATGATATTAAACAAACCATGAAAATTAAAAACACACTCAGCGGCAGGACCGGATAAATGGATGCCACACTGATCAAAAACTGCAAGAATGCAATCGCTGAGCCCCTATACTGGATATGGAGACGATCACTAGACACGGGAGAAATACCGGGCATCCTGAAGACCGCGAACATAGTCCCAATATAAAAAGGAGATCGATCCGAGGCCCAAAACTATGGGCCAGTGTCGCTTACATTTCATCTCACTAAAATATTTGAAAGAATAGTTAGACAGAAAATCTATGACTTTTTGGAAACTCAGAAAAAATTCAATGATAACCAACATGGGTTTCAGTCAGGCAGATCATGCCTATCACAGCTAATGGAACACTACAACAACATTATTGATGCACTTGAAAGTAATGAAAACCATGATATATTATACACAGACTTTGCTAAAGCGTTTGACAAGTGTGACCATGGAATCATAATACATAAACTGAAATATATGGGAATAACAGAAAAAGTAGGGAAATGGATATATAATTTCCTTAGCGAGCGGCGGCAAGTCATTACAGTACAAGGAGTATCTTCATCAGAATCAGAGGTCCTCAGCTCAGTACCACAAGGAACAGTATTAGCTCCACTACTCTTCATAATCATGCTAACTGACATAGATGAGGACGTTACCAGAGACAGCACAGTAACATCCTTTGCGGATGACACAAAGATCAGTAGAAAAATAAGAAACCCAGAAGATATAGGATCTCTACAAACCGACATAAACAGAATCTACAAGTGGACGGAAGACAACAATATGAAGTTTAACACCGAGAAATTTCAGCTGTTACGGTATGGAAAAACAGAAGACCTAAAATCCATAGAATATTATACCCCAAATGGACAGGAATTTCGGAGAAATTCCAGAGCAAAAGATTTAGGGGTTGTAATGACAGATGATGCGAAATTTGAAACACAAAATAAGATAACAGTAAACAGAGCAAAGAGAATAACGGGACAGATATTGAAAACCTTTAAACGAAGGACTAGGAATGTAATGATTCCTCTACTGAAAACCCTGATCATACCCAAATTGGAATACTGCTCGGTCCTAACATCCCCATATAAAAAATAAGACATTAGACAGCTGGAAAGGATCCAAAGAAGCTTCACAGCCAAGATCAATGAGTGCAAAGAACTAAATTACTGGGAAAGGTTACGCGAACTAAACCTATATTCACTGGAACGGAGAAGAGAGAGATACACCATTATTTACACTTGGAAAATAATGGAGAAACTAGTCCCTAATCTTACTCTGAACCCTATAACTCCCCAAACAACGGTGGAAAGTAGAAACGGTAAACTGTGTCGTATTCCCAAATTGAAGGCGAGACAGGGAACATCCTTAACCCTGAAAGAAAATAGTTTTGTTGTGAGAGGACCAAAACTGTTTAATCATTTGCCCAAAGACCTAAGAGACACGAAGGGAGTTGCAGTGGACATCTTCAAAAGAAGATTAGACGCCTGGCTCATGAACAATCTCCTATGAGCCGGGCGTACCTGGCTATGTGAGGTGGAGAGCACAAGAAACCAACTCACGACTTCACCAGGCCAACTCGAGAGGAGGGGCGACAAGCCTGACCTTCGCGAAATGAGGAATCATCGCGCGGAACCTTTGAAAGGTTGTAAGGTAAGGTGTGTGTGTGTGTGTATATATATATATATATATTATATATATATTTTAACTGCAAACAACACACAGTATAATTAAGGTAAAGAACGACGCTTGTGTAGAAGAGCGTTCCGCACAAGATGAGGAGGGAAAACGAGCAAATGAAAAATGAGGTACCTCCCAGGAATCGAACCCGGGATCATCCAATTGCCGGTCGGATATGCTAACCACTGCACCAAGGACCCCGACTAGTCAGTACTCGTAATTCTCCTACATACTTGCAGTGGTTAGCATATCCGACCGGCAATTGGGTGATCCCGGGTTCGATTCTTGGGAGGTACCTCATTTTTCATTTGCTCGTTCTCCCTCCTCATCTTGTGCGGAACGCTCTTCTACACAAGCGTCGTTCTTTACATTAATATGTATGTATATATGAGGGATCGCGCGTTTTAAGGTACCTAAGCGCCACCACACACGAAAACGTGTTTTTGATGGATATCACTATTTTCACCCTTCCTCTATTGCGTGGTTTGGGTTAAAATGACCTTACGACACTAGAAGTATTATTGAAAACCTTATGAAGCGAACTACTTTTTTTACCTCTATCGCCAGCCAAAAGTTTACCCAAAGTTCGGCATAATAAGAAAATCAAAAAATTTAAAAAATGTATATATAAAATATAAAATATGAAAATCTATTCCAAAATCTCATCAACATCTTCATTAGCATACTTAGACCTCTAAATTAGCCAAAAATGAACGTTCTAGCGCAATTAATAACAGAAATACTATTGCCAGAATATTGCTGAACTTTGGAGGCGATTTCTGACGAATTTTAATTTTGGCGCTTAGGTACCTTAAGACGCGGGACCCCTTATATATATATATATATATATCTGTTACTAAAGATGTCAGCCGTCGCTACTGTATACTTTGCTTACACGATTCAGAGTTACGGTTACTTCAATTTCAGAAAATGTTTCCAGTACACACACATTTTGCACAAAATTTTAACAATTTCTCCCAAATTCCACAAATGGTTCACAATAGGCGAAACCTTTGTATTTCCTTGAAGATATATTTTTCATCTGTAAAGAGAAAACAAATAAGTGAAACAAGTAAAGCAAAAGTTAGTTTGGCTCCCTCAGTTACGATAATTTTAACGGTAGATACGCACAATCTAACTAAAAAGCTAAAAGTAGAAATGTAAATAGGACCAGAAGAAAATAAAAGTGAAAATGAAACAAAGATGAAAGGAAGAATTCCTTGCGTGGGTTAAGTGGGTCTTTTTTTTTTGGCTTCATTTTGATGGGATTATAATGTGTAAACTGTATGGGTTTGTTTATGAATCAAATCCATGAAAACCAGTAAATGCAATTAGAGGGGAGGAATTGGGATTTTCAAATTATTTTCATGCCATCTTCACTTATTTTTATTTATATGTAAACAGAAGTCAAACCCTAGAGTCACCTTCGAAATCTCCCTCATTTTCTTCACTTCAGAAGTAAAATCGGACAGAATTCAGTAGTAAAGCTAATGAAATTTATGGTACTACTGTATTTTATTCCAAAGAAAACAACTCCCCCTTTTTGCTCACTAAACAGAAGACGCCTTTAAGTTAGCCTTTTTTTAAATGTAAAACCGTAAAGTTTTCGATTTTTCGGCTCCTTTTATACGAGATTCCCCTCCCCAGCTCCCATTTATTACTTATTTCAAAGAAGAAATTCAAAAAAAAAATCGACCCTAATGGTGTCCAAACCCTCTCCCCCCGATCCAACAATGCTCTTAGGGGTTGAATTGCTGAGGGATATAAGGGGGGTCCTATTCCATTGTGTGTATACATATTAATATTGATTTTATTGCGCGTTATATGAACGTTCTTAACAAAATTGGATTACATTTAGCATTTATTACAATTGTTTTTATAGTTTTTAGAGCCTTTAACTTTTTGGAGAAGAGGTCAGAAAAAGATCTGGACAGATTTTCAATGAAATATTTTATTTTGTTTTATTTGTTAAACTTATATATTCTAAAATCTATTTTATTTTTTTTTTTTTGTATATTATTTTTCCACGACTACAAAAAATTTATCATAAAACTTCCATTTTTTTTCTTTTTGAGGAAACAAAATCCCTCAAATTTGCCTAAAAGAGGAAAGTAGAAGATAAAATTAATGATTTTGACCTTTTCTTGTCACGGATAAATATGTAAATTGATCGAAGAAGAAAATTTTTGGATTTTCTTTTTAGAATACATAATGAATCTCTTAATTCATTTCTTTGTTAATTTAGGTCAGATATATTTTAATTTTTTTAACGTTTCAAATCTTAAGATTATTTCGACGTACATTTACAGTAGAAAGAGGTAATCGTCAAAATCTTACTCTCTATTTATGTGCTTTGGAAATGTTATAAAAGAGGAACGACGTCTTCTTGAGTATTATGAGAGATACGAAAACATCCTTTGCTATGTTCTTCGAAGACTAAAAATTCGTTATGAGGAAAGGGCTTTCATTCGTGAAAATCACAACATCAAAGGTACCTGAAAGCTAATTAACTACATCTTTTCTCGTCGACGCTTATCAAGTGTTTCTGAATTACTCGTAAACAATGTTCGAGTCTCCCAACAGCAATAGATGTTGCACACCGCCTTCAGACAAATTTACCCAATCCTGCGTGTCTTCTGTCAAAAAGCTTTATTCAGAAAAAGAATAAAAGTTACATAAAGTTTTATAATATTTTCCAATATTTTTCAGCCCAGTTTTGATATCTGACACGACATTAATTAATAAATATGAAGTATTCTAATCTGAATATGACGTTGGGATCTCGGAAGCTTTTTAGGCAAAATTAATGGGAAGTGAAGTGAAGTGAAGCGAAGTGGCAAGTGATACTAATAGTAAAATAATAATAATAATAATAATAATAATAATAATAATAATAATAAAGAAAAGGAAAAAATTACTGAAGTAACTAGCATAGTTTTTAATTATTTCAAACAACTTTACACAATTTAAAAGAAAATGATCATTCGTATATTTAGTAAAAAATAAAGATGCTTAATGAAAAATCAGAATTAACTACGAAATGAGAAGTATTTAATGAAGTTCATGAAGAGTAGAAAAATTAAGGGAAGTTGAGATCGGATATGATTTTTTGAACTGAATTGAATTGAATAAAAAACCTTTATTAATAATAAAATAAATACGTTGGTTTTACAATTTACAATACCATAAATAATTGTGAAGCTGGACTATTTATTTTATTTTATTTGGCTCTTAAGCTTTAGGCTTTACTGGGAGTTATAGCTTCTTCAGTGATATCCGAAATACATTTAATGATAAAGCCTGCCTGATATTTATGGAAAATGCATTCCATACATCTGCTCCTTTGAAAGAGAATACACTTCCTGCAATTTCCATTGTATAGTTTGGTTTGTGTATAAAAAAATCTCCGGGAAATCTAGTGTTATAACGATAATTAATGTATTTGATGCGGGGTGATTGCTCTTTGGATGTATGTTGATTTTTACAGATAACTTTGAACATATTGACAGCAACGATAAATTTGTATAAGTCATTTAGTTTTAAAATATTTAGCTGTTTAAACATTGGAGAAGCGTGACTTTGTTATCATTATTTGGGAGGGTTCGCAGACATTTTTATGAGTGAATTACAAAGGATATTTTATACATTTCTATAAGCTTTCCCTCGTTGTAATGCAGTTCAGTAAATGTGGGTGGATGAAGAAATAATTCAGGGTAAGGAGTGCGTTTTGAGGAAGAGCCCTTTTTTCCTCCACTCCATGAGGAAATAATGAAAAAGTATTGTCGCAGGATATGACAGGCGACAACTGTTTTCTGATATTTAATAATAATGGCAAATACAGGGTGTCCATAAATTATCTTTACAAATTCAATTTAAATGGAATTGAATTTGTGATTATAATTTATGGACACCCTGTATAATAACTAAATCACATGCATAGTAACTGTACGCAATTTATAAAGGAGTTGTCTTCTAGTTATATATAACTCACTACCTATGAAACAACAGCTTCAAAATTATTCGTCCCCATTTTTTAATATTTTGTAGCACCCTCCTGACCTTAATTACTTCAAGTAAACGGTGTCTGTACGGCTTTATGAGGGACCAGGACGCTGGGATTTTTTGACACTCTTCCACAGACCAATTCTTCAAGTTCCATTAAATTTGAAGATTTCCTTTTATGGACAGCTTTCAAATTATCCCAAAATTTTTCAATAGGATAAGATAAAGATCAGGACTCGGTGATGGTCACTCTAAAACCTCTAATTTTTTTGCCCTGTAACCATTTCTTTGTTGCGTGTGAAGTGTGCTTTGGATCATTGTCCTGTTGAAGTACTCGCCGTCGACCAAGACCGAGTGTTCTTACAAAAGGTTGTATATTGTCGTTTAATATTTGTTGATATATTGCGGAGTCCATCTTCCCTTCAATCCTTACGAAATTTCCAGTACCTGCAGAGGAAAAGCATCCCCAAAGTATGATTGATTCACCACCATGTTTGACTGTACGGATAGTGTTTTTTTCGAAAAAGGCCTCATTCTTTCTGCTCCAAACATAGCGTTGTTGGGCGTGCCCAAAGTGTCCTGTTTTCGTTTCATCAGTGCATATTATTCGGGCCCACTGACGTTTTGTACAGTACAGTACAAAATATTCTTATTTAAACTTTCAGTTAAATAAATTTGGCCTCCTCGAGGCAAAGAATTAATTCTTATGCACGCCATTAACTTTCTAAGTAATAATCAGAATTTTTGAAAAGCGCACATATATACCTCGTTACCATCCAATTATTATTATATGTAATTGAAATCATTGTAATTATTATATGTAATTGCAAAAACTATAAATTTATAAAATTTGGGTTTTCCCTTCACTCTAGAAGGCTAAACAATAATAAAAATTAACTTGCGTACAATAAAACACCTCATTATTTTTCAGGAAAATAAATTTACTTTTATTGTAATAGAACACGCTGGGTTTCTAGAATTAATTATTATTATTATAAATAAGAGTAACGATAGGGTTTTATTATTATTATTATTATTATTTGTGAGAGTAATGATAGGTTTACCTAGCCTATGAATGCTAGGTAAATGTATATTAAAATCTGCCAAATTTACCTCAAATTTTAAGGACGATATTAATGACTTTATCATTAATAAAGCATTGTACCGGGTGTCCGAGAATTATCTGTACAATTTTGGCTGTTATTAAAGTCAACCATGAAGTGTAGAAATTCCAGTGTTGTCCCATTTTACAGAGAAACTCATTAAGTTTTTTCTGATAACAAGTTTTGACAAGTTTTTTCTTTTTTGTACGCGGGTGACAGACATTGATGATTTAAAAGCAAGAATCACAGCTGCTATTGAGCGAATTGATGTGGATATGCTGCAGCGTACATGGCAACATTTGGATTATCGATTGGATGTTTTGCGAATCACTGATGGTGCACATATCGAATGTTTGTAACAACGTTAGTTTAATAAAAGAAACTACAGATTCTAAATAATCTTGTTTAAGAATTTTACGTGTGTTATCAAGAATTTTATTAAAAGATGAAATTGTACAGATAATTTTCGGACACACTGGAATTTCTAAAAAACTTGTCAAAACTTGGTATCAGAAAAAACTTAATGAGATTCTCTGTGAAATGGGACAACACTGGAATTTCTACACTTCATGGTTGACTTTTAATAACAGCCAAAACTTGTACAGATAATTCTCGGACACCCTGTATTATTCCCTCAGCAATACAGATGTGTCGAGAACTTCAGAACTCCTTACGTTTGTCACAGTCATTGTAAATTGTATCCCACTTTGAACAGCAAGAATTATTCCAGTGCTATTTTTATTGATTTTTCGAAAGCCTTTGACATAACTGAAAAACGACAGGGTACTTTCCCACTAAAATAATTCACTTAAAACAAAACCAAATCATAGAAACTTAAAAGAAAATTCAGTATAAAAACACAACAGAAATTCATCGTAAATGTTACATACATACTGTAAATGGTACTTAGACGTTTGGTTATATACGTATATGAAACGTGTACTCGACATCTCATAATAAACTTGGCTTCCTGAAATAAATAACAGCTATTTTGAAATGTTTACTGAATATTTCAGATATATGAAAGCGGTGTTTAAATGTTTGAAATAGGATCTTTTCCAAATGGACGACCCCACAAGATTTAGCTGAAAATTTGTATACTAATAAATGTTTATATTCTAATAACGAAAATGACATTATTTTCGTGGAGAAATATGCGCAACATACGAAAAAAATTGCATTTATATACGCACTAGTTTCCATGGCGCATGACCGTTATCTAGTTTACACCGCTCATGACGCCTGGATACGAGGTTGCTGTGCGGCCCCCGGTTAATTGAATGCCCGGTTAGGTCAATTGAATGCCCGGTTAGGTCAATTGAATGGCCGGTTAGGTCAACTGTACGTCCTTGACGATTGGTTAGGTTAAGTAGTGATATTTTCGTTAAACCTAACGAAAATATCATGACTTAACCTAACCAATCGTCAAGGGCGTACACTTTTAACTAATTTTTAACTAATGTGAAATGTCTAACGCATTAGACATTACCAAATTCGCAAAACTGGGACAACGAAACGTCTAACGAAACGTTCACTTGTATTTAGAGTGCATAAGATCAAATACATAAAGATGTATTTCACTTTCAACTGAGAAAATTAAAGTTTCAAACTATAAAATTGTACCAAATGCCCTTTAATTAAGGACCAATTAGACGATCTGGATGGCCGCGTAACTACAATGTCAAGAAAATTAATATTTATAGCCTGCCGTCTATCCAACTTCAAAGCGTGAAGCGAGCTTTCTTTTTCCAGCCCGTCTCACACACGCGATGAGTTTTCCCTCGAATTAGGAGCAATCTACTCTTTTTAAATATTTTAAACGTCACTTATTTAAGTTTCATTTTGAAAGCTATAATTTATAACAAAAATTGGACCTATGTTTCCGTCGTGCTTTTTGCTTCTCTATGGCGAATTTTTTATTTTGAACTTTATACTAACGCGTTTGTTGTTAAAAATTCAAACGAGATCCAAAACCAAAAGAGGGCACACAAAAAGTCTCATTGAATTTTTATTTCATGGCATCAAATCTATAAAATAAAAAGAGGATGAACGGCAAATATTCCCCGAAATTGTGAAATAAATTTTCTATGAAATATACATTGATTAATACCGCTGAATGCAAAGATGGGAAAAACATAAAGATGAAAAATTTTTTGTAAAGACTCAATGAATAAAGTTGTAAATAAATGTGTGAACGTCAACTAATATAAATGCGTGTGAAAGTGAAATTATTGCATCGTATATATATATATATATATATATATATATATATATAATATATATAAAATGTCTGAAAGTGAAATTATTGCATCTTATATATATATAAAATGTCTGTTCATTTATACACGCCTAAACTGCTAGGATAATCTGCACCAAATTTAGTATAAACATTAAGGGAGAACAAGGGAAGGTTTTAGTAACACACCCGCCACTCCCAGTCCTGCACCTGGGAGGACTGGGAGGGGGAAGCCTAAACGGCTAGGATAATCTGCTCTAAATTTATTATACACATTAAGGGAGAGCCAGGGAAGGTTTTAGTAACACACACACAAGACTTCCCAGAGGTTGTGTTTAGGGGTTTTTTTGCTGCCCAACGTGCAGCAGGCATGATAGTACATATATATATATATATATATATATATATATATATATATATATATCATTATATAAAATTCCTACGAATACATTCGCACATAATTTTAAAATTAAAAAGTAAAAATTCCTTTATTGATGTAAAAACTATGGGTCTTGGATGTACGTTCTTCCGTTTGTAAGTGTGCTCAATCAAATACATGCTGCACCCACTAAGTTTCTTCGTTCGTATGACCTGACTTATTATTGGCATATAATATTACATTCTTATGTTAATTTCCTCGTCTGAGGCTCGCCAAAGTCTCGCTTTGAACTTTTAATATGGGAACACGTATCGGCCTGTATCAGAAGCCGGAATTTGTGTGTGCAATCAGCTTCTGCCGCCGACTTGTTGCTTCCACTTTTATCGCTTAATTGATCTGACTCCGGTTTGCAAACAGAGCTTTTCTCTCTCTCTCTCTCTCTCTCTCTCTCTCTCTCTCTCTCTCTCGCTTCATTTTTTTAAGAAAACCTTCGCCGAGGAAGGCCGTGTTTTTGTTTGCTCGTGGAAGTTTAGATCTTGCTGCTTTTCCTCATCTGCATATAAGAGTAACCCGCGTTCTAGACACGATCTAAATTACCTGACCTACTTAATATATATATATATATATATATATATATCCATCTATAAAATTTGGTCTCACGACCAGGAAAATAGGAATTTCATAAGAAACCTTACAGTAAATTCAAAATCAAAATGGATAAAGACAGCAAGAACCGTATGTCTACCGACCTATCACCAAAGATGAGGAGCGAACGCCTAAACGCCTTCCACCAATATACCACGAACGACGGTGCCAGTTCCTCTACCCAGAGCGACATATTCAAGTGTTGGACGCCAAGCGGTGGTATCACATCTCTCCCCTCTACACCTGTTTCCACAGGTGGTGGTGCCGTGGCGTAAAGCACCAGTTTACAGCAGCAAGTCTAATAGGGTTAAGCAATGATAACTGCAAGCTCCTCCAGCTCCTCAAGAACTTCTTAATCGAGAAGCTCCATGGGATTACGTGGACGCTCGCGGAGCAAGTTGGATCCCTCGGCCAGAAAGTTGAACTCCTACAGAAAGAATCCGCTGAGCATAAGGAGAGAGCTGAAACTCTCCAGAAAAAAATAGAGGAACTGAAAGAGAGAATAGAACACCTCCAACAGGCCTAATATAAGAATGTTAGGGTAATTAGTGGGCCAGAGACACCTGCTGAAAGCGAAAATAAAGACCTGAAACATAAAATAATCGAGGCTTCGCGAAGAAATCTTCGAATAAATGTTGAACCAACGAACATCATAGAAGCCTCTAGACTAGGTCGACCTAAAGGGAACAACGCCACACGACCTATCAGGATTGTGATCCCGAATGAAGACGTGAAAAGGGAATTCACATCACAGTGATTATTCAATGTGGGGTATAATCAAAGATAGAGTCTACGGCCAGAAACCTCGAAACTTCAATCACATGAAGACTGATACGCCAAGCGTTCGAGACGTTGAATAATAACAAAGAACTGTGTCGTGCTATCTGTTGTTCAGTGGTTCAAAGATGAAACGTGTGTATTGAACATGATGGAGGACATTTTGAACAATTTCTGTAATAAATAATAAATACTGTATTATTCTTCGCAAGGTGATTTCATTGTTTTTGGTAAAGTGACTTATGCCGCACTCTGTAAGGGGTTCCAAAAAACCTTAGCCCCCTCATTTGCAGCTTACATGGTTACTTATATCGAAATAGTTTTTTGTGATTATAAAAATATATAAAATTCTTTATTTATTGCAGGTATTAAAATTACTCTAGCTGATAAAGTGATAATATAATGGCTTCTCAATTAATTGGTGATTCGATATACGAGCAATAACATTTCGGGAAGCTCGTGATGTTGGAGCCACCTTTATAACACGTTCATGGGTTGCCAAAAAGTTGCGAAGAAGTGAGGACTTCGTCAAAAGAAATTGGAATAAAACTTTGGATGAATGTGAAATGGATACAACCAAATCTGGGCGCCCAAATTTGCTACTCTCTCAGGAAACAAAGGACATCATTGAAAGCGGTACGCGTAAGTGGAAAAACAGCTGTGCTAAACTTTCTAGAGAGATCGAAGTGTTGAGAGGAAAGATCGTTAGTGGTGAGATCATTCGACTGTACCGTCATAGGCAAGGTTTAAAGCCTTGGCATGAACTTCCAAAGCCAAGAAAAACTCAGCTTAACATCGATGACAGAATGTGGTTTGCCCATTATCTTGAAGATTGGGATGTGGATGATTTCATGCATTTAGCTGTCTCCGATGAATCTTTTGTTTACGTAACACGTCGGCCTAACTACCAAAATGATCGAGTGTGGGCCACAACACCAGATGAAATCGATGACAATGAACATTATCGCGAATTATTAAAAAGTCCAGACTGTGTTGGTGTGTTTGTTTTGTTCACTGCAAAGAAGCTCACGTGGGTGCTGAAGCCAAATGGTCAGAGTTGGGATGGACAGTATTTTCGTGATATTATTCTATCCCAGCATGTCATTCCTTTTCTAAGAAACCCAAACAATGTTATGGATGTCGATCAGGTCACAATTCTGCACGATAAGGCCCCCCTGTTTTAAGGCATTAGCCACTCAACAGTTGTTGCGGAACCATGAGATCGATTTCTTTGGAAATGAAGAATGGCCAGGAAATTCTCCTGACCTGAACGTCTGTGAACACATTGGATCAGTTATAAAGGACAAGGTTGAATGTCTCTTGTTTCAAGAACCTGCAGCAAATCGATTTTCGAAGGATACAATGACGCAACACATTGAAACTGTTTTAGCAAATTTGCGTAACGATCAAGATCTATTCACGTCACTTTTGGCAAGCTACCCAAAGCGAATTCAGGCTGTCTTGGAAGCCAATGGCGGGAACATCAAATTTTAATTGTTTCTCATTAAATCCAGGATTAAATTCTCTTTTGTAAGGCATTTTAGTTTTACTGTACCTCTAATGGTTTAGGCCATGGGCGGGGGGGCTAAGGTTTATTGGGGCCCCGTATATAAAGAGATCAATGACCGCTGTAAAAGTTCCAATAAAATCTGATAATGACTTTAATAATTTTCTAATGTAAATGAATTTTTATCGAAATAACTTGATAGCCCTCGTCCCAATCATGTCACGTAGATTCTACTCCAAACACCGTCTTTAAATACTGCTCAAATATTGAAGTAAATGTTGCATCATCATTTATGGAAGGGGAATCGCAAAATTTTTTATGTCAAAGTGAGGTCTCTAGCACCAAAAAAGCTCGAGAAATACCGGTCTATGGCCTAACATTAATTAATACAAAAATTTTACACGCATTCTACATATTTTTATTTTTTTGTTTTTATAACATCTGCAGTTATTTTATTGTGTTTGTGTATAATTTTTTATATTTTTTGTTTGAAATATAAAAGAAGCTGAAAATATTAATTAAGCTTGTGCTGCAACCTGTAGGTTTAGGTTTAATTAAAAGAAACTCTGTTTTACGTATTGGTAATATATGTTTTGTATGCTTTTTACAACATATAAACAGTAATTTATTAAAACTATATATTTATTTTTTATGTAAACAGAGTTTCTATTAGATAAGGTAAGAAAACTTTTACAAAAACCAGCGAGAAAAGAAATATATACGGGTTTGGTTTGGTTAGCTTCCGCCCGAATTGTTCATTCTGACGAAGGTTAAGCTTTTCACTCCACCTTAGACCTACAGTTTAACGTGGAATCCGAACCACGCCCACCAGCAGCCCAGCGTCTTAACTACTAGGCCACCCAGGGTACCCAATTATCTACCAACCACTTTCGGTGCTACTGTAGTATGCGGTCTACCTACGATTGGTTAGGTTTAATCATGATATTTTCGTTAAAACTAACGGAAATATCGTGACTAAACCTAACTAATCGTCAAGGGCGATTGACAACTAATTGTAAACAAACAATTAGTAAACAAGATAAGAAGCTATAATTAAAAGGTAGACCGCCGAATCGTAGGTAGACCGCATACTACAGTAGCACCCCACTTTCTTTATTGTGTGGAAGGATGAACAGCTGGGTTTTGCTGCGCGCCAGCTGCCGTCAGCGGGTCTCGACCCCGGGGCCGATGGATTCGTAGTCAGCGACGCTAACGACTACACCACAGTGTGTATATATATATATATGTATATATATGTATATATATAGTGTGTGTGTGTGTGTGTGTGTGTGTGTGTTAAATTACATCAGTCCCCACCAAAATAAGTTATTTTGCTAAAAGGGTTCTTTAGGAAAACGTTAAATATAGACAAGCAATTGAAGTTGATGCATTAAATTCAAAAACATTTCCTGAATTCAAAGAACCTTCAGATGGAACATTTTTAAGACTGGAATACTAAAATAGAACAGAAGCGTCTTCCAACAGATGTTGACACCAATGAAAAAAAAACTTTTCCGATAAGAGAAAACTGAAACAGAAAAAAAAAATTCTATTGAAAAATTAATAAAAAGAAACAAATTATATATATATATTATATATATATAGAGAGAGAGAGAGAGAGAGAGAGAGAGAGAGAGAGAGAGGGAGCAGGTTTATTTCTCTCCAACTCTCTAACGCAAGGGTTAATCGGTATTCTCAATCTTTCATCCATTCAACCAGTCAACTCTGGAACAACCTTCCTCACTCCATCTTTCCCCCTGTCTATGACCACCAATCTTTCAAACGCAAAGTATCTAGGTATGTCGAAAACGCTGGATCTTGATTTTGGCTTCACTCTTCTTCTATAGAGGGGGACATTTTTGTGGGCCTTCGCCCTTGGACCCTCCTTCTTGTATAATACATATAGGGTGGGCAAAAAAAAGGGAGACCTCGAACTTTGCCTGTAAAATCCAAAGTTATGGTCGGATTTCAATATTTTTTTACACACCCGACAACTAAGTAAATTTCCTATACGGTGAGCGGATTTCAAAGAAAACTAATGAAAAATATGGATTTAATGAACATTTCTTTTTGCCACTGGAAATTCTCCATTTATACTACTACTGCATTTTCGGGTCGGCAAAAAAAAAAAGGAGACCTTTTAAATCCTTCATATCTCGGCAAATACTGTACATAGAACCATAAAATTTTAGTTTGTTGTATTAGGTAATTTTATGGTTTGTATGCCATCTTTTAGAATTTTAGCTGAGAAAGTGAATTTATGGCGAATATTCCAGAAAAATCTTGCGATAATTAAAGCGATTTTAATTAACGTAAGCCAACTGCAGGAGGTTTGGACAATCTTCTGAAGAAAATCGATAAAACAGAAGATGCTAAAAGAAGACATACTTACCATAAAATTACCTAGTACTAACATACTAAAATTTCATGGTTTTATGTATCGTATTTGCCGAGATATGAAGGATTTAAAAGGTCTCCCTTTTTTTAGGCCGACCCGACATTGCAGTAGTAGTGTAAATGGAGAATTTCCAGTTGTATAAAGAAATGTTCAATAAATCTGTAATTTTCATTAGTTTTCTTTGAAATCCGCTCACCGCATAGTTAATTTACTTAGTTGTGGGGTGTGAAAAAAATACTGAAATCTAACCATAACTTTGGGTTTACAGCTAAAGTTCGAGGTCTCCCTTTTTTTTTGCCCACCCGATACTTACTCATATATATATATATAGAACGTTGGTTGTTTTTGTTGTAGAAGTATACATAATATACGTATAATCTTTTGTGCAATCCTAACTGTAGACCGATTGCAATTGCATCTCTAAACTAAGTTTAAAGTTTCTCAGTTGGTCATGAAAGAGAGTTCATACGTGTTGATGGGGTTGTTTAACCTCCTTCGCAACATTTAAAGTCATATCAGGGAAGGGACATCCGGACTACTGGTCGCTATATAATCTGGATGCGGAGGACGATTTCTCATCCAATTACTCACCAGCCCAATGTCGCTTAACTTCGCTGAGCGATGGCAAGTGGTGTTACGACATTGGCCACGACGTAGCCTTGGAGAATGGTTCATTTGCTGGCAAGTGCATTGCCTTAGTTATCTTCTATAATCATTGGTAGGCCTATAAAACTTTTTGTCTTTTTTTATTCGCATTTGGTCCTTTTAAATTTGGTTTCTTCTCGTTTGGTTTTATGTCTGGACAAAGATCTTTCATGGCGTCTATGACTTTTAGATTAAATTGTATTTATTGCTTTAGACGAAATTTATTTATTGGTTTACAGTGGCGGTTGGCCAGTGTGTGTATATATATATATATTATATATATATATATATATATATATATATATAGAGAGAGAGAGAGAGAGAGAGAGAGAGAGTGGCCCAAAAGTAGATATACAGTTTCATATGTTGATTTTTTAAAATTAATTTTCCTTTCAGGGTAGATAATAATGAACACCTGCGTGATTAACACATGTTATGTGTAAAGTTTCATTAAATAAATCATCAACTGTATACTTACTTTATATACCTCGTTGCTGTTCCGTGCGTTGGTCTCTTTTCACACGAAGGTCAAGCTGGTGACCCCGCCTCTAAGTCTGGCTTGGTGGAGGAGCGAGTTGCTTTCTTGCGCTCTCCACCGTACATAGCCAGGTACATCCGGCTCATCTGGTACCGTACTCAGCTAGGCATCTAGACTTCTCTTGAAGACTTCAACTTTGACCCTTGTAACGTTTCTGAGGTCCTTTGGAAACTGGTTAAAAAGTCTTGGCCCCCTGACAACCAAGCTATTTTTCTTCAGTGTTGAGGAGGTCCCTTGTCAGGCCTTTAATTTGGGAACACTACACATTCTGCCTTTCCTATTTTCCAGTGTTGTTTGAATGGTAATTGGGTTTAGTTTTAGGTTTGGTACCAGTTTTTCGATCATTTCCCATATGTAGATTATGGTGTACCTCTCTCTTCTTCTTTCCAGGGAGTACAGACTTAGTTTACGTAGTCTTTTCCAGTAGTTGAGTTCTTTGCAGCCACCAATCTTGGCTATCAAATGTCTCTGCGTTTCTTCTAGTTTATTAGTTTCTTCCTTTTTTATATTGGGACGTCAAAACTGAGCAGTATTCGAATTTTGGTATAATCAGTGTTTTTAACAGGGGAATTATTACTGTCCTATCCCTTCTTTTGAACGTTCTTACTACCTGCTCCGCGACTCGTTTTGCTTTATTTATCGCTATCTGATTTTGTGTTTCGAATTTCGCATCATCTGTCATTGTTACCCCCAGATCGATCGCTTTCGTTCTTCTCTGAATTTCCTGTCTATCTGGAGCATAATATGCAGTCTAAGTTCCTCTTTTCTACCATATCACAAGAGCTGAAATTTCTAGGTGTTAAATGACATGTTGTCTTCTGACCATTTTTATATTTTGTTCGTTTCCCTCTGCAAGGCCTCTACTTCATTTACATCGCTGATTTTTCTGCTGATCTTTGTATCGTCTGCAAAGAATGTTACTATGCTGTTGCTGTTTACTCCGCTGTCTATGTCTGTTAGCATGATAATGAACAGGAGTGCGGCCAGTACTATCCCTTGTGGTACTGAGCTGCGTACTTCCGATTCGATGTGGTTTTATATATGATATATATGGGTCGACCACAGGTCGATCCTCAACCGTTGTTCGAACCCACACAAATAAGTAAATATATACTAGGGGCACTCAATATATTTTTCCCCACCCTTTTTTCTTAGCTAAATAATAGGCCATGGGGCTGAAATGTCTTTTGGGCCGTAAATTTGAACTTTCTGCGCTTCACATAACCGGATGTTTTCAGTTTGAACCTCCCCTCCCTGTATAAAACTGCTTTTAAACGCTCTTGTATAAAACCGATGGTTAACGCAGTTTCGAAAATGGCGTCTGACAGTGCTGTGCCTCGTAAACAGAAAACTGTTATCGAGTTCTTAACCGCAGAGAAAGAAACAGTTGGAAATATTCACAAACGTCTACAAAACGTTTACGGAGATGCTGTTGTTGATTGAAGCACAGTTGGACGCTGGCCTAAACGAGTGAAATCATCGAAGAGAGGGAGAGCCAGCCTCGATGATGAGCCACGCAGCGGTTGCCCAGCATCGGCTGTGACATCTCACGCTGCGAAACGTGCTAAAAGCATCATTCGATCAAATCGGCGCGTCACATACAAGGAGCTATCACTGGAGCTAGGAATTAGTGAAGGAAGTGTGAATAAGATAATTCAGCAACTGGGATACTCAAAAGTGTATTCACGGTTTGTTCCTCGCGAACTGACTGAAGATCACAAAGCACAAAGAAAAGAAATTGCTTCTGAGTCGTTCGTCGATACGAGACAGAAGGGGATGACTTCCTTTCACGAACTGTGACTGTGGATGAGACATGGGTACACCACTTTGAACCTGAAACAAAACACCAATCCATGGAGTAACATCACGCAGACTCCCCACGCAAGAAAAAGTTCAAAATGGCTCCCTCTGCAGGAAAGGTTATGGCCACCATCTTCTGGGACATGAAAGGGGTGAGACTGGTGGACATTATGAAGAAAGAATAAACTCAGAGGCATATATTGCTACCCTACAGAGACTCCAGAGACGTATAAAGCGAGTTCGACCGAAGAGAAAACTGAAAGACGTCCTTCTTTTGCACGATAACGCAAGACCACACAACAGTTTGTAAACAAGAGAGGCCATTACAAAAATGCGCTTGACTGCGTTACACCACCCTCCATACAGTCTGGATCTAGCACCTTCAGACTTCCATTTGTTTGGGCCAATGAAGGATACTATTCGTGGAAGAAAGTTTGAGAGTGACGATGAGGTTGTTGAGGAGGTTAAGAGGTGGCTCCAGCAGAACCCAGTGGACTTTTACCAGCAAGGAATAACGGCCCTTGTTTCGAGGTGGAGAAAAGCCGTAGGAAAGGATGGAGACTATGTGGAAAAATAAAAACTTGTTAAAAAGGTATGTAACTACTTTTCTACAAAATTCCTGGAACTTAAAGGAAACTTGGAAAGAAAAAAAAAGGTAGGGCAAAATATATTTAGTGGCCCTCGTGTGTGTGTGTGTATATGTATATATATATATATATGAAACTGTATACCTACTTTTTGGCCACCCTGTATATGCGCCTAGGTGGTGTAGTGGTTAGCGTCGTTGACTACAAATCCATCGGCCCCGGGATCGAGACCTGGTGACGGCAAGCGGCGCGCAGCAAAACCCAGCTGTTCATCTTTCCACACAATAAAGAAATTGGTTGGTAAATAAATGGGTACCCTGGGTAGCCTAGTGGTTAAGACGTTGGGCTGCTGGTGGGGCTGGTTCGGATTCCACATTAAACTATAGGGCTAAGGTGCAGTGACAAGCTTGACCTTCATCAGAATGAACAATTCGGGCTGAAGAAAAACCAAAGTTAACCAAAAATTTTATATATATATATATATATCATACAGTGATCAGTCTTTCCTTGTGAACAGACGTGTTTTATCGAGTGTCCAGTGATACCAATTGAATAAGTGGTTTCGTTCAAGTGTCTTTTAAAAAATAGTGTTTGGTGCATTCTTAACTAAATTACTTCGTGTTACTAATCATTCATTAACGAATATATTTCATTTATTGACTTTATTCATTACTATATTATTTGATTAAACCAAGGCTAGTGCACGTGGCTTGCCTTGTTTGTTTCCGAATCTACTAAACGAGGTTTCATAAGGTTGAAATTCCCTTGTTTGCCTTTTTGTTTTTCAAATCTATCAGAAACGAGGTTTCATAAGGTTCATTTTCCCTTCCTAGGGATCAAGTAGTGTGGTCACCCACCGTAAAAGGAAAAACGGAAAGAAAAAGTCGGTCGAATAGCGGACAGATAAGTTTTATTAATACTTTTTCTTTTACAGATCTTTCGTCGGTAGCTTAATTATATATATTCATTTAGTATAAATTTGTGTTACAAGAACCTGTTTCTGCGTTTCAAGAACATTTTTGCGGGTTTGCGCAGGTGACGGCACAATAAGCACGCGGTAGACCTACGTTGTAATTTATTAATTTCCAAACGCTCGTTTTTTTTTTTTTTTTTTTAATAATTAAGAGCATGGCACCCCCGTCAAGTACTTGCAGTCGCTGTGAAGGGAAATTTGCCGCTTACGCGTTTACAATGGCTAATAATAATGAACAGTTAGTTTGCAGGTGGTGCTCAAGCATGGAAGTCCTGAGGAACGAGTTAGAACGTGAGAGGGAGGCCAGAGTGAGGCTTGAAGAAAGCGTGATGCTCCTGACGGCAAAATTAGAATCCCTTGAGACTCCAGTTACGACCCCTCCTGCCTCAGTTTCTACTAATAATATAAATAGTACTAATAGCCCTCTCTCTTCCCCTAGTTCCCAACCCTTCGTTCGAGTGCGTAATGGAGCCCCATTGAGAAAACCTAAGACTTGTCTACCAGTAATAACAAACAATAAGTTTTCTGTTTTAGGTTTCGAAGATGCTGATGAACCGGAAATACGACTCGTTGGCGATTCCATTGTTCGAGGGCAGCTCGAGGAATTCTGTGGGAGAAACCCTCGTCGTAGGCGCCGTTACTGCTACCCTGGTGCAAGGGTGGAGGATATAACTAATAGTGTTGACCATTTTACAGACGGCCTCTGAGGACACAACGTATGTTATTCATGTCGGTACTAATAACGTTTTAAATTCTAGATCGGAAGAACTGCTGGCTAGGTACAGGGACTTACTAGAGCGACTAAAGGAAAAACTAATAAGATTGTTTTAACAGGTATACTTCCTCGAATTATCCAACGTAGCGATTTCTACAGCAAGGCGACCTATATCAACAATAACCTAAAGTCTCTTTGCCAACAGGAAGGAGTGCATTTTGCGAATTTTTGGAACAGTTTCTACGGCAGGAGGGACTTGTTCCTCGGAGATGGACTTCATCTTAATGACGTTGGAGCTGCGCGTTTAGGAAGACTATTTCATAATACTGTCTCTTCTTTTCAGGCTGCCGTAACTCGAACGGTCCCAGCGTAATTTCCACAAATTTCCCCTGCGCTCGCGAAGGTGTCGCAATTACAAACAATTTGAAGGTTCTATCCTTAAATGCTCGTAGCCTACGAAATAAAATAAACGAATTTTTTTCTTTAATTGCTTGTAAAGACTATGATTTAATTGCGATAAATGAATCGTGGCTTAGCACTGAAACACGTGACTTTGTAGGGGAG
>JAJOZX010000195.1:1527500-1602500 GCA_023014485.1 Bathynomus jamesi
CAGTTGAACTCTTTGGTGAGCGCGATGGCTCTTTCGGCCCGATCGTTGACGACAGAGATTTTGTTAACAGTTGCCGCTGCTTGCTTGAAGCCCTCTACTTCAGTCCACTCGGCAACTGGCTTTTTCAAGAATTCTGTGTCCAAGTCGAATGCATGGAAGAAAGCCATCGTCTTTCCTGTCACGAACTCCGCCAGGTGTTTCGAGGCAAGATTCCTGACGTTCTTCCCTTGGGGTCGCTTGAGTTCCTTTTCGATGCGGGCTTACCCAAACTGACGACCATCTGAGCCTTTTCTTCATCTGCCACATCTGCGTCGAAGAACGCCATGGCAATAAGAGTCTCAGAGATGTACCATAGGTGTCGAGAAATGGCTTCTTGCGCAGCGTTAACACACGAATATCCCGACATGGCAAAAGCTTCGCGTCACGCAGAAATTCCAGATCAACTGCGGCAGCCTTGCTTGAGGTTGCAGCACGAGTCCAACCTCGGATGTAGACGAGGGACACGAAGAGACCTACGGCTGTCAGAGCTTCCAACTCGTGACTCGACATCTTGAACTGCTTCTTCAGTAGAATTACTTTCAAGGAGTATATGGCTATCGCCATCCATCGAGCGTGATGGTAAGCGCCAGGGGCTCTGAGAGGGAAATCCACCACTTTTGCTTCTCCCAGGAAGATGAGAACCAACTGTAGCAGTTCCTTGTAGTCATCGCGCTGATGCGACGTGCTCACCATCCCTCTCACCAGCAGGACTGACTTCTCCCTCAGTTCCCTCATAGAGTCATTGACTTGAGCAAAATCGTACGGCCGCACGTCCAACCGGTCGATGAACTTCCATTGTGCCTGAAACCTCTTGAAAACGGGTATATCGGGGCCACTTGAAGGGCCGTATGCACGCTTGAAGACGGAGCTGAGGATGACTTCATAGATGTGATGCCGACAGGGGAAGTACATGAGTTCTCTGCCAAGACCTTTCTCAATCAGGACGCAGGCCCCGATATGAATCCCGGTGTTCGACGCTGTCGTGTCAAAGACAGTCCCCGCACGCGCTCTTCCATCCTGTGTTCCTTGACCAAATCCAAGCAAACTCGCGCATCTTCTCGCCGGTTCCGGACGTCACCTTAGGAACGCCGAGCAACTTCTCCTTGCCGTCGCCAGAGACGAGGACGGCGATCCGGTCAACGCTCTCCTTCCATTGCTCATTGTCAGGTAGGAGCTTACCGTCCCAATGCAAGACAAGAGGCTGACCAGGACAAACTTCGTCGGATTGATAACTTTCAGCAGCCACCTTCCTGAGAGCCTTGCGTGTGCGGTACATGGTACTGGCAGAAATGGACAGTTCATCCAAGTCAAAACCTAGTGATTTAGCCGCTGCAGCGTACGACATAGCTGAATCGCGGTACGAAATATTCAGCCGATCGTAGGTAGTCGTCACATCCTGTGAGATCAGATTCCTGCGTCGCTTCTTGGTATTTCCCTTGGAGGAGGATGGAAAAACTTCCACGGTTGGTCAACGACATCTGAGTCAGTCTCTGACGAAGTTGAAATCACTAAAGCCCCCGTATCTTCTGCAGCTCCTTGTTCCTTCCTGGCCTTCTCCTGTTGTTCCTTAATCTTGTCCAGCCTCTTCCTTTTCCTAATCTCCTAATAGTGAAGCTTCATGTCAACAGGGCCCATGCTGCAGGAATTTGGATCTTCACGCTGCATGTCGAGAAAGTGGATGTCCTCCTGATTCTTCATCATTTCCTTAGCCTGTGAATGAGCAATGTCCATGATCTCCTTCGCTATTGCCTCCTTGAACATCGCCTCCTTCACTCGGAAGGACTCTGCTTTATGTGACTTGTGCTTCACAAGCCGGTCGTATTCCTTGAGAAGGGATTCCATCTTCCTCAAGGCCGAATCTCGACGCATCATGGGGATTCTCGCTCTCTCCCAAAATATGAGACAGGCATCCAGGCACAGGTTCAGGCATTTAGTACGTCCAAATTTTTGCTCCTTTTGGTGGTAAAAGTACTTTTTGAGTACTTGCAACTGAGTTGGAAGGCCACTTGATGTGATGTTCGCATCCGTCTGGCCAATAAGAAACACTTCTGTTTTCGTTTTCGCTCTGGTAGACACCTGGAAAAGAAAACAAACTAAATAATGCCACAGAAATAATTTCACATCGTAATTAATTTCATTAATTAAATAAAGAAAAGCAGTAACTGGGACTCGAACCAGTGTCATAGCCGTTTGGCGGCATCGCTCAAGTCGGCGTACACAGCACGCTATCCACTACACCATCTAGGGAGTGGATAGCGTGCTGTGTACGCCGACTTGAGCGATGCCGCCAAACGGCTATGACACTGGTTCGAGTCCCAGTTACTGCTTTCTTTATTTATAAAACTGATACGTGTACACTACGTTCTCTTTGACAATTCATTAATTAAATAAATTTCAATACCGCAGTAAAATTACATTAATTAGTATCATAAATAATTACCAGCTTAGTTGTCCAATGCAACAGACTAATTAATTTCATGTAATATTAATAATAAATATCACTACCACAGTAAAATGACAGAAATTAAATAATAATAAATTTCAATACCACAGTAAAATGAGATAATTAGTAGCATATATAATTACCTCCATAGTTGTCCAATAGGCTATACAACACGAACCGCTCAAGTGACGAAGAAAACCGTCTTCACTGCAGGCAGGCGAGAAATGAACTGACAAAAAGTCGTCAAAGTTGGGGACCTCTAAATGCAGCGCGATCTGGTTCAAACTTGCACAAACGTGTTTTCTTGTTCTTTAGAATACGGAGAAACGTGTGGATTAAAACTCCAAGCTCATTTTTATTTTACCCTATAGGTATGAAACACCCTAATATATATATATATATATATATATTATATGTATGTATGTATGTACTAGAAATAGCATTTTCGCCTTGCGCAGCAAAAGCTCCCCGAAACACAAGGAACGGAGGAGAAATCGGAGGGGCTAGTGTGTTACTAAAACCTTCCGTGGTTCTCCCTTCATGTGTATACTAAATTGCAGATTATCCTAGCCGTTTAGGTGTATATAAACGAACACAGAACAGACAGACATCATCATCACCATCATCGTTTCCTACATATATCTTCTCGCGTCCGTCGTGAATTCTACCAGCGTTAATATCTTGAAAAACCGGGTAGCGTACGATTCAGCGCCGCCACTTCAGCGCCGACGTTTCAGCGCCGCCATTTCAGCGCCAGGCCACTTCAGCGCCAGACTATTCAGCGACGGGCCCTTTCAGCGCCCGCCACAATAGTTTCAAGACAACTCAATAAAATGTGCAGGCTAAGGATCGATATATCTAATGAAAATAATTAATTCAATTTTTTTATTTTATGTGCAGGTACTAATTTTTTTTTATAATGGAAGGAAAATAAAGGGTTCACAAATTCTGAAATAAAAAAAGGAAAAATGATATAAGTGTTGGGAGCAAAATATTCTGAAATTACATCATTAGTTATATGAATAAATATTCTTAATCTAACCTAACCTAACCTAACCTAACTTGAAGCCGGCTAACTACGGCTAACGCCTGCGGCGGGCTGTTTTTAACCTAACCTAACCTAACCTAACCAAACCTAACCTAACCTAATCCCAACACTAATTTTTTTTATAATGGAAGGAAAATAAAGTACCATAACCAAAACCAAACCAACATTATACAAAGTTAATAACAACAAGTAATGTTAATAAAACAAGTAAAGTCAAAACAAGTATAGTCAATAAAAACAACAGAGAAAATGACCAGTGCTGAAAGGGCCCGTCGCTGAATAGTCTGGCGCTGAAGTGGCCTGGCGCTGAAATGGCGGCGCTGAAACGTCGGCGCTGAAGTGGCGGCGCTGAAGTGGCCCATCCCCTGTAAAACCATTTAGATAGGCATTTGAAAAATATTAACGTCGTTTACAATAATAAAACAATTAGCAACAGGAGCTCTGGGGGTAATGGTCGAGGTTTGAGTCTGTTGACGATTAATACCAGCTTGTGACATGCCAGCGTGTGATATGCCAGCAATAAAATTATATTAAAAAAGAAAATTAGGCTAACACGAACTTAGATGTAGCTCGTAGCGTAAACTAACCCACTTTTTGTTATACTCTTCATACTTTTTTTTCTTTTCTTATCTTCTCTTTACTTGCATGTCTGTAGTTTGCATGGTATGACAGTGTTTGAGTTAAGACTGCGTTTGCATGGTTTGTAAGCGTTCTTATTTTACTTCTTTTCATCTTTCACCCCTTTCCTAGTCTCTTCGACTATTTTTCCGATTTGTCGGCAGTGGCCGGCGGATGATGATGGTGTCTTTCCCTCTCTCTTTTTCTAAATGAATGTTAACCAACGAATGACAGGTTTTGCTACTTACTTAACCCTTTATTCTCTTCTTTTAACCCCCTACTCACTTCTTTCTCTCGGACTAACCTTAGAGTGGATCTTAGGGTCTTTGTTAGCCTTAGCTTCTGTAGATCTGTAGATATATAAATAAGATATATATGTCGGGTAATTTTTTAAACATCTGGCACTTTAAAAGGTTTGTGTTTTTTAATTAACTGAAATAAAAGCACGAAATTTTTACTGTACCTTCTCTACACTTTAAAAATTAGTCTTCTAGTACAAAACATGCTCTATGTGATATCCTTTCACCTCATTAACTCTTTGCACACGAACATCAAAATTTTGCAGCACTCTGGACAGAGTACCTGTTGAAATCTGAGAAATTTTTTGTTCAGTTGATGCTTTCAGGTCTTTTATTTTGTGTGGATTCTGTTTAAGCATTCTAACTTTTAAATAACCTCACAGCTAAAATTCATAGGAATTTAGATCTGGTGATGTTGGTAGCCATGATATTCCTTTATCATAAACTGCAGGAAATCTGTTGGAGAGGACTCTTCCGTCGAAAATATCATGCAAGTATTGTGAGCTGAGAGGATATCGCATAGTGTTTTACTCCAGGGGAATAAATCCCTGAGTGTAGAGAAGGTATAGTAAAAATTTCATGCTTTTATTTCAGTTAATAAAAAAATACAAACCTTTTAAAGTGTCAAATGTTTAAAAAAAAATCATCCGATATAATAATAATAATAATAATAATAATAATAATACAAAAACTCAAGACATGTACAGTGCTTGGTAAGCTGTACATAAAATGAAACTTAGTGCTATACTTACATCGTACTTTGTAAATGGGTTAAAACATTAGTGAGTTTATAGGCTCAATGGTTTTGTTCATTCAAAAAATCAGGGGTTATAACTTTCTTTAAAAGAAAATTACGACCTATAACTTATAACTGCGCAATCGTATGTCCTCGGCATTTGAATTAGATGGTATTTCTTTTTTTTAATATATCATTCAAATGGCTTATGGACTGAACTGACGCATGACGAACAACAATTACAGGACGATGTACGAGTAATTCAAATTTAGACACTCTTTTCTTTATCCAAGAATGCTTTAATTTTACTTGGCTGTAAAATTACTTTTGAAAGATTTTATTTATCGGTTTTATGGGACCTAATCTCGGTTTTACAAAGTTTACAAAAGGCTTTATTGCCATCATGTTTTACTTCCAGAAGCCACTTCGAAAATAATGGAGCTGTTAACCAACATTTCTGGAAACTTTTTTAGTATTTGGTTCATTTACCCATTATAGATTTTTGGGAAATAAGTTCACTAAAACTTTTAGAGTTTGCGACACTAAATTATAGATTTATTCACGGTAACTCATCAAAATAAACACGGAAGTATCTCACTTAACAAACAAAAGAAGGCTCAGTCTAACTTAATTTTGGAGCCGCAGAAGTGCCACAATACCCGGAGAGGCAAACTATAGCTGAATTACAAAGCTTCGACAGTTCCACTTATCAACTAGAGGGACGCGAACTATAACTTATAAATGTTATGATTGAAATTACAAATTCAGTACACCTGCAAAAAATTTAAGTGCCGCTTACGCATACAAAATTATTGGAGACACTCCTTTACTAAAACTAGCAACCTATAATAACAAATTAATTATTTTAGGTTACAAAAGATTTTTAACCATACAAGTGAAAGGAGCAGATCTCGGTTTTTCTTTATTGATTTTGACACAACAGTCAACAGTCTGGCTTTGGATTGATCAGAAATACCCTCAGCAAATCGAAGGCCCTCCTTTGTATGTTTTAAAATTAAATTAAATAAAAAATTTTCGACTCTTAAAATTGTTCCCCCTCCCCCCCACATACACCATAAGATTCCCAAAGCGCTGAGATTCCTCACAAACTCGTATTTCTTTCAATTAGCCCTCAGAAAATTTGAGAATGTTCTCTTCAAACCCTCCACGGGTTAAAGGAGCAGTTATTTGAGATAATTTTCATTACAAACGAAATAAAAAGAAAATCAATTTATTTTCATACTAACATTGTTTAACCAATCCATTTCCAGAAACTTTAATTATGAACCAAAAAGAAAAAGTTAGAATTAAATCTTTTACAACTCGTTAAACGACAGTTCATGACCATTTCACACTTTGACCCGAAAAGAAAAAAAATAAAGCAGAATTTTAAGACCAAAGGGTCTCTCACTTGGAAATAACTTTTCGAATGTTAACCGTAGTTTGACAGCCAACATCGTCCAACACCATGAATGTGGTCTATACTGATTAAAATCTTATATCGAAGAATACAAGAGTGAAAATAAAAGAAACACTTGTTATAATTAAAAAATAACTTAAGGTCGAGATTGGCGACAAACTCTGTATGTCTTTCCACATGACAATTTATTTTTAAAAGAACACTTGCGTCTGAGGCTTTTAGATTAACTTACTGACTTCAAGTCTTGCGGTTACTTTACTTTTCTCTCGGATCATAGATTTTCATGGGTTTGATTGCATTGCAAAATTAAAACACTTCAATCTTATTTCTATTTGTTTGTTTTTTCTGGCCACTTAATCGTATTCTTATTTGTACACATTATTTCGATATGCAATTAAATACACTCATTTTGTCAGTCACGACAGCTAATAAAAGTTAATATAATTTATTTACAATTAATTTACATATATATATATATATATATATACATTATAACTGCAAACACGCAGTATAATTAACGTAAAGAACGACGCTTTGTATAGGAGAATTATCCGCGCAAGATGAGAGCGAAAGAACGAAACAAATGAAAAAATGAGGTACCTACCCGGGAATCGAACCCGGGATCTTCCGATTGCCGGTCAGATATGATAACCACTACACCACAGGCCTCACCCAGACAAATGCCGTAATTCCTCTGAATGAAAATGAAAATGAAAAAGTTTATTGGCAGAGCAATTAGTCCATATGACAAATATTAATAATACAAACTGACAACAAAATACAATGAAGATTCAACTACTAAGGATAGAAATACAATTAATGAAAATTAGTAATGTTGAAGTTAAGTGGAGTTACAGACACGTTTTCATACCATGCATTCCATAGCTTAGAAGACATATGGCAGGACTAATAAATAGCTCGGATAATCGGGATGGTTGAATTTTTAGTTCTTTGCATTAGACTATATTGAGCACGTCTTGTTACTTCCGCGAAGGTCGGGACATTGTGGGTAGCAAACATTTGCGAAGCTAAGCATCTCGAGGGGAATTTATGTAGGAGTTTAAAAGATCTGTTGTACAGCAAATTTAGGGTCCTGCCAGAACCTTTTTCATAATTTACCCAGAGTTGCTGTCCGTATATATTACTGCACAAAGTACGAAAGAGAGTGTCTTTAGCTTCACTTATACAGAACCGGAAATTCCTTATAGTCATATTCTCTTCAGCACAGAGGTTTCGATACTATTCTTTTTATACATGAATCATCACTCTAGGAGCTGGTGATAGTTTCACCCAAATACTTAAATTCTTGTACTTCCTCAATTACTTCACCTTTCATTTTAAACCTAATATCAGCTGGCTAATAGATCTTTTGTGATGGAATTGCATAAACTTAGTTTTTGTAACATTAAAAAGAATAGCATGTTTCTGCGAATATAATTGCAGACTTTTAGCAGGCAATCCAGACCTTTAACAGGAGGACTTATTAACACCATATCATCGGCATAGACTAAGTTATTTATCATTTTGTTATCTATACAACATCCAACTGTTGCCTCATTAAGTGAAGCAATTAATCCATCAATATACACATTAAACATTAAGAGATGTCCATAAGTAATCACTTAATTGGTGTAAGAAGAGTTTCTCCAGTAGTTTTAAGAAGCAGGAGGCGAAAGCAATAGGCCTATAATGCTGGATAGAATGTTCCCATACTTATTTTTGACAAGGGGCAAGATATAGACCCTCATGAACTCTGCAGGGATATAACTGTGAGCAAGTGGCGCTGAGAAGAGCAATGATATATGCAGACACACCATGTCCGCGGCATATTTTAAGTGCTTCGATAGGCCATCTACTCCTGAAGCAGGACCAGTTTTTAACGCTTTAATTAACCTCTTAACTTTAGAAACTTATATAAAAATATTTTTCCTGAGCATTCCCACGGGCGTTTCGCTGCAGCATATCTTAAGATTAGCTCTACTCACATTATTAAGAATGTTTGAATCGTGGTTTTTCCAGAGCTTTGCAATCTCTTCCTCCCCCGACACCCCATCGATTGTTGGTGGGAGGGCATTTTTGACACCCGTTTCATTCTAACGAATTTCCAAAAAATTTTATTATCATTATTTAAGTTAACCTCGCAGGCTTTTAATGCTCGAATAGAATCTTCCTCCTGTTTACATCGCTTTATGGCTGCTTTATACTGACCCCTACTTCTACAAATATTCATGTAAACCGGTCCTAATCTGGGTCTACCATGAAGGCACCATAAATCGTAGGCGTCTTTTAATTCTCTCTGCAAAAGGGCAGTAAAATCATTACATCCAGGAATAATCTTAGTAGGAGAGTTGTAAGATTTATTTAATCAGGGGCCTTCCTGCTTCTATTGACAAGGATACTAAATTATTATTATACCTGTCTATGAGTCTACAGTGAGAATCATTTCAACAAAGATTACTGCAGGCAAGATGCAAAATTTCTAAATTATTAAAGCGGTGACCGGTTCTGTACTTATATTCTATTCTCCGTTGCATATTAACATTAGACCAGTCAACGCGATTATTCTTACCTATTGAGTTCCTGTTATGTCGTGTTTCACATAAGTTAGTAAAATTAATAATTAATAATTCTAACGGTCTGTGATCAGAAGGAATGAAATCATGCAGAATACGACCACTAGCAATTCGATCCTTCAGATTATTACTAGTGAGACAATGATCAATCCACCTGGTGGTGCCACTCATATCACTAACAATCATATGTACAATTACCACAGCCATATATATATATATATATATATTAGTGGTTTACCGATTAATCGGTATCGCATCGGCACCGGTACAATCGGCCATTTTTGGGGCATCGGCATCGTCATCGGTCAAATTTAATCGATTCTCTCACCGATTCTTTGAAATTTTTAAATTTTCACTAAAAAAAATCTATAGTTATAGAAAACTGAACAGACAAAATCCACTATTTATGATAATTTATACTAATTTCAAAGTGGAATTATATAAAAATATTTTACATTCATGAAAACGGCAAAGCTTAATAAGTTAAGTTGCCTATAAATTTACATTTTTTCTAACTAGCTAATCTCTAAATATTATAAACTATTGTAATCTGCTACTCGAAATAAGAATACTGTAATTCTATATTAAGTTGTACTTTATAATTTATATATTAAACCATCTTATTATGTTAACTTTATTTTAAGTATTTTAATAATTTTACAAGCCCAAATTATATATCCATTTTTTATTCAAATTGGACACCAGGAACTTGAAATTTTAATGAAAAATTTTGTTGTTCTTGACATTGTTGAAGAAAGAAAATACTTTCAACATAAAGAAAAAAACTTACTTTAAATATTGGTATTCAGTTCATGAAACTAAAATATAACTGGCCAACAAGTATTTTTCATCAGATATATCATAATTATGGATGGTGTATATAGCTGTTGGGACGCTGATTCCAAATCTGTTTACGGTTTTCCTCTAGCACGTCTAGTTTTCGAGATGAGACCGATCATAATATATATAATAAATATATATATATATATATATATAATATGCAATAACTACATATAATATAATATATAATACTATAATATGTCCTTTATACATGTAGCGGAGTAGTTTGTCGTTGCAGTTTAGGTGTAAGTTTTTGCTTTACCATTTCTGCACCCTCATGTATGGCATTTTGTCGTTTCAACTTAGGCTTTCCGTAGGTTGTCTTGTGGTATATTAGGTGAGAGCAGTTGCTGGCCACAAATTTGCAAACGTTCGACATGCACATTGTACACCCTTTTATTCTTTGGCGTAACAGTCATATGTCTAGTTGTGTTGTTTTGTTTTATTTTGTGTCGCCCACTTACACATTTTATTTTCATTTTTCTAGGTGATTTACATCAACTCACTCATCGATCATCATGCCTCGAAAGTGTAAAAATCACCCCGACAATTTCTGTTACGTGTGCGGCTCGTTCGCGACTAAATCACAACGACGTACAATCACGATGGATCTTCAGAAAATTTATCGGTTATACTTCGGCTGTCCACTAGGCGACCAAGATAAGGCGTGGGCGCCACATGTTATCTGTACCGTTTGTTCGAATGGATTACGTGACTGGTTGAACCAAAGGAAAAAGTCGATGCCGTTCGTTATACCCATGATATGGAGGGAGCCGAGAGACCATCATGGCGATTGTTACTTTTGCAATGGTAACATAACTGGATTCTCCGTGAAGAACAAGCATAACATCGTTTATCCGAACGTAGACTCCGCGATCAGACTGATATCTCACGATGACACGATACCGATTCCGGTACCTCCACAGCATGGACTCGAGTCTTAGAAGACGAAAGGGAATCCGACGAAGATGCGATTGGCGGAGATGCGGAACCTTCGGCCGATCTTGACAACACACCTAACGAAGAGCAATCGGAGCCGGAGAGGCTTACCCCAAACGAGTTGAATGACCTCATTAGAGACCTAGCCCTCTCCAAAGAGAAATCAGAACTTCTCTCCTCGAGGCTCAAGCAGAAACACTTGCTTGAGAAGAGCGTCCGAGTGTGTCACTATCGAAAACGAAACCATGATTTGGCGACATTCTTTACAGTAGACGGTCCGCTCTACTATTGCTATGATATCACTGGACTTTTCGAGAACTTGTCACAGGTACAGACACCATCTGAGTGGCGCCTCTTCATTGATTCCTCACAGCGAAGTTTGAAAGCGGTTCTCCTGCATAACGAGAACTTAAAGCCGTCCATCCCAATCACCCACTCCGTTCATCTAAAGGAGACGTACGAAAACATGGATACACTACCGAAGCAAAGTCATTGGTATGTTAATGGGCATGCAAGGAGGGTTCACGAAATACTGTTGTTTTCTATGCCTCTGGGACAGCCGTGCTACCGCGGATCATTACATCAGACGTGACTGGCATCAAAGAAGCACATACGAGCCAGGAACGGGCAGTGTCCAGTGTGTTCCTTTAATTGATCCAAAGAAGATTTTCCTGCCACCTCTCTACATTAAGCTCGGCTTAATGAAAAATTTTATGAAAGCGATGGGTAAAGCGAATTCGAGAGGGTTTCGATACCTTGTTGAGAAATTTGCAAACATCAGCGCCGCGAAACTGAAGGAGGGAATCTTTGTGGGGCCCCAAATCAGGGAGGTTCCGCAGGATGAAGGCTTTGAAGAAAGCCTCAATGCCTTAGAACTAAAAGCATGACAAGTTTTCAAATGGATTTGTGGAAACTTTTTGGGTAACCACAAGTCTCCCGCATACAAAGATGGAGTTCAGAAACTGCTCGATACATATCAAGAAATGGCTGTCGCATGTCCTTGAAAATACAATTTTTACATTCGCATCTAGATTTCTTTCCCGAAAACCTTGGCGCGGTGAGTGACGAACAGGGGCCAACGCTTCCATCAAGACATCAACATTATTTTAGCTATGGTATATGAGCAACAAATTCTGGTGTTGTACCCTGTATTGTGAAGTGAACTAAGGAAAAGCATTTAAACAAATTTGAACTGTAAAAATATGAAAATTGAAAGTTTTCACATTAGGTTAGTCAAATTTATGAAGGGAATTGATTTTTTGAAATGGCAAAAAATCGGCATCGGCATCGGCTAAATTTTGAATCGGTACATCTCTAATATATCAGGTTGAGGGAAAAGTATTGTTGGTTTTGGAACAATAAAATTAAAAGGTGCACAAGTTTTTTTTTGTTGTATCTCTATACATTAAAGTAAGATAGGTTATAATTACTTTAATTTGTTATATTATAAATATATATATTTTGTTCCTTTTTTATATTTTTCATATTTTTTCAGCATTCACAAGAACAATGACATCGGAACAAATTCGAGGTGCCTTTTGTAAGAGTTCAAACTTGGGAGTAGTGCGGCTCTGATTTCGCACAAAATTTGTCAAGCATGGGGAGAGGACTCCTTCAGCGAACGTGATGCTCAACGATGGTTTCAGAAATTCCATTTCGGTGACACGAGCCTTCAAGATAAATCTCGCTCCGGCCGTCCCGTGGTTATTGACAATGACATTCTGATATCGCTTGTTGAGTCAAACACACGTCAAACCACACGAGAACTCGCACGATACTCCAAGTGGATAACACAACTGTTTGCGATCATCTGCGGCAAATTGGAAAGGTGAGAAAGTTGGATAAATGGGTCCCTCACGAACTTAGCGAAAAGAACAAGACTCAGCGCCTGTTTATCTGCTCATCATTTCTGTTAAGAAATAACAATGAGCCATTTCTTGAAAGAATTGTGATGAAAATGGATCTTATACGATAATGTGAAACGCTCGGGTCAGTGGTTGGATAAGGATGCCTGTCCTGCAAAGATGCCTAAACGCGAATTCTACCCAAAGAATTCCGGAGCGAGGTTTATCTTGAAGGCTCGTGTCACCGAAACGGAATTTCTGAAACTATTGTTGAGCATCACGTTCGCTGACGGAATCCTCTCCCCATGCTTGACAAATTTTGCGCGAAGTCAGAGCCGCACTACTCCCAAGTTTGAACTCGTACAAAAGGCACACTCGAATTTGTTCCGATGTCATTGTTCTTGTAAATGCTGAAAAAATATGAAAAATATAAAAAAGAAACAAAATATATATATTTATAATATAACAAATTAAAGTAATTATAACCTATCTTACTTTAATGTATAGAGATACAGCAAAAAAACTTGTGCACCTTTTAATTTCATTGTTCCAAAACCAACAATACTTTTCCCTCAACCATATATATATACACAGATCTACAGAGGCTAAGGCTAACAAAGACCCTAAGATCCATTCTAAGGTTAGCCCGAGAGAAAGAAGAAAGTAAGGGGTTAAAAGAAGAGAATAAGGGATTAAGTAAGTAGCAAAACCTATCACTCGTGAGTTAAAATTCATTCAGAAAGAGAGAAAGAAAGCCACCATCATCATCATCCAGCCACTGCCGACAAGTCGGAAAAATAGTCGAAGAGAATACTTCCAGCTGTTACAGATCGGTCCCCCACTCGATCGGGAGGTAGAGGATGCAGCCCAGTATATACTGTATATATATATATATATATATATATATATATATATATATATATAGAGAGAGAGAGAGAGAGAGAGAGAGAGAGAGATAGATAGATAGATAGATAGATAGATAGATAGAGCGATAAATAGATAAATAGATAGCTATACATGTGTTTATATTTGTGTATAGATTTTAACTTGTAAATGTTACTAAACAAAAAATACGTAGAACGTATTTCAAATTCAAGCCTGGACTTCTTCATTGAATCGAGTGGCTGCAGACAGAGTATAATATGGTGGAATATAATCTGTTGAAAAACATTTTCCGACAATATCGCGCATGAGAGAAAAACAAGTATATAAAGTACTTCAGTTTATAAATATAAAATTATATAGATTTCGTGTGATTTTATCATTTTTTAATGTTTACTAAAACTAGTAAAGTAAATGTGTGTTTGTATTTATTATAGAAAAGTAGCGCCTACACTTAAAATGTAGCCCATTGACGTTTTAAATTAGGCCAAAAAGTGGCAAGTAGTTCAAAGTCAAATTTAGTAGTGATGGGGATTTAAAAGTAGCCTAACTTGCGACTTTTAGCCCAATCTGGCTACCCTCCTCACGTGATCGAACACAAAGAGAACACGTGCAATGATTTTTGTGTTTTATGTCGAGATACTCTCATTTTAATTCCCAACAATCTTTGTTTTAGTGTTTTGACTCGCAAAGTGAGAGATAAGTGCTCTGGAGCATTTCTCAAGTATTCAAAATGGCTTCGCTTTTTATGCTGTAGTATTTTCAGGAATTTGTAATATTTTCATTTCAATTTTTCTTAACCTATTAGAGCCCATTGGTAGAATTTCCTACCGACAAAATTGTTTTTCATTATTGCATCACTTTTCCTTGTATTCACGTGATCTTCGGTATGAGTCATTGATATGACGCAATCTAAAAGATTGCGTCACATCAATGACTCATACTGAAGATCACGTGAATACATGAAAAAGTAGTGCAATAATAACAAACAATTTTGTCGGTAGAAAATTCGGATCACGTGAAGATCCGTCACCCCAGCCTTTTTTAGTTAGCTTTATAAGGCTAATTAATAGTGGACCGGCCAAAATTCAAAAATCGACTTTGAACGGTGTTTTTTGTTAATAGCTGGCACCCATGCTAAATCAATATACCTGTGGGTGAGGAATAAAATGCAGGTGGATGCCATTCTCGCTTTTGGCTTTGAAGGTCATTTTCGAGGTCAAACTATGCAAAAAATTATATTTTCTAATTTTAATTTTAAAAAAAATATTCTGAGCCAATTGGTTTGACCAAAGTTCATTTTTCCACACTTAGTGATAAAGAAGTATAATGACACGCTTATGCAATCCGAATTATCAACTCAAGGTCAAATTCAAGTTAATCACGACCGAAATTGTGCTAAAAATTTGTGATTTTTTATTTTAATTGGCGAAAAAAAACATTGAGCAAGTCTGTTTGTCAAAACAATTTATTTTAACATGATTAGTGCCTAATATGTTTGATGGCATGAATTAAGTACTCACAGTAACAGAATTATCACAACTAAATCACAAAGCAGTAAATATAGCCCCATAACTATAGAGTTTACACACTAGTAACATCTAAGGGGTTCCAAAAAACCTTAGCCCCCCCCCATTTGCAGCTTACATGTTTACTTATATCGAAATAGTTTTTAGTGATTATAAAAATATCTAAAATTCTTTATTTATTGCAGGTATTAAAATTACTCTAGCTGATAAAGTGATAATATAATGGCTTCTCAATTAATTGGTGATTCGGAGAGGCAACGTGTAATAGATCGCATACGAGCAATAACATTTCGGGAAGCTCGTGATGCTGGAGCCACCTTTATAACACGTTCACGGGTTGCCAAAAAGTTGCGAAGAAGTGAGGACTTCGTCAAAAGAAATTGGAATAAAACTTTGGATGAATGTGAAATGGATACAACCAAATCTGGGCGCCCAAACTTGCCACTCTCTCAGGAGTGTGTTGGTGTGTTGGTGTGTTTGCTTTGTTCACTGCAAAGAAGCTCATGTGGTTGCTGAAGCCAAATGGTCAGAGTTGGGATGGACAGTATTTTCGTGATATTATTCTATCCCAGCATGTCATTCCTTTTCTAAGAAACCCAAACAATGTTATGGATGTCGATCAGGTCACACTTCTGCACGATAAGGCCCCCTGCTTTCAGGCATTAGCCACTCAACAGTTGTTGCGGAACCATGAGATCGATTTCTTTGGAAATGAAGAATGGCCATGAAATTCTCCTGACCTGAACGTCTGTGAACACATTGGATCAGTTATAAAGGACAAGGTTGAATGTCTCTTGTTTCAAGAACCTGCAGCAAATCGGTTTTCGAAGGATACAATGACGCAACACATTGAAACTGTTTTAGCAAATTTGCGTAACGATCAAGATCTATTCACGTCACTTTTGGCAAGCTACCCAAAGCGAATTCAGGCTGTCTTGGAAGCCAATGGCGGGAACACCAAATTTTAATTGTTTCTCATTAAATGCAGGATTAAATTCTCTTTTGTAAGGTATGTTTAGTTTTACTGTACCTCTAATGGTTTAGGCCAGGGGGTCCCCAACCCTGTGCCCGCGAGCACCATGGTGCCCGCCGACCCTTTTGCGTGTGCCCGCCACTGACTGACTACGATTGATAAGTTTTTATTTAAATTTTTAATAAAATGTTAAGTATGTTACATATTTTAAATATTTAGTTACTAAATATTTAAAATATGTAACATACTTAACATTTTATTGAATTTTAGTAGTTAATTACAGAAACAGATGCTCATTTATTTGAAAATAATTATTTCTTTATAAATAAATTAAGTTATCGTTTTGATAATTTTTCTAAGATCCTTAGTTAGCCCATCCTTGTTTTTTTGTGTATTATGTTCATTATTTTACATAGGAATTAAATGTTTTTTTTTGTGTATTATGTTCATTATTTTACATAGGAATTAAATGTTTTTTTTGTGTATTATGTTCATTATTAAGTCCAACTATAAATTTGCCTTGAAAAAGTAAATGGTGCCCGCCGCACTACCGGTAGTCTTGAATGTGCTCTTCGGCACAAAAAGGTTGGGGACCCCTGGTTTAGGCCATGGGCGGGGTGGCTAAGGTTTATTGGAGCCCCGTACAAGTTCACGTTTCTTGATGAACAGCACCGAAATGCTGCACTGACAGTCACAATTGTGTGGATTGCAATCACTTAAGAACAGAGTTATTAGTTCCTTACAGCACATTCAAGCTTCTCTCGATTTCATCCCGGAAGAGAGACATAGATCTACTCTCCAGCTGGGTTACAGCAACCTCTGTCGTCACAACCACAAGCTGTCGTATACTTCATCTTTTTCCTGAAGCAGTTGCATCTAACTGTCTTGCACTTTTTCTTGCAACCACAAGCAACAAGCTCCATGAAGGCTTCAGGGATTGGAGGAAGTCTTGTCCACACTGGTACGAGGCTCCCATCTTCCAACTTCCAGGCTGAAGTGTTCACCGGATCTTCAACATCTACCTGCTCTTTGTCAGCTTGGAGCCATATTTTGGCCTGATAGTTTGCCCGCTTGGCGTGGAGCTACAGGCCATCCTTTGTCGGTGGGAGCATTTCCAGAGTTTTCTTGGCCTTCCCAAAAAGGTGAACTCTGGCGTCATCAACTGTGTTGTTCCGGAGTGCCATACAAATGACACACAAACTTCTCAACCTCTGCGACATCTTCATCTCGACCAATGGCGTGCAGCAGGAGTGGGTGGTCACTGAACACCTTCCAACACTTCTTTTTTTCATGACCACTGAAGGACGAGACTGTGTCACACCCGATCAAAGCGTGGAAGCTGACCAGGTTGTCCCTGAATGGGGGCGACAAACTCTTGAATACATCGTGCACGGGGTAGCATTTTCGGTTCTTGGCCATTCCGCACAGCATCCACACTTCAGCGACCTTGGTGCAAACGAAGTGAATCAGCAGCACCATTACATCAGTATCTCTGCACACTACCAGTATTCGTTCATAGCCCTGGGACGCTGCATCACATGAGTGAAGGATGAGCCTGGTGTCCGCCTCTTCATGGTTGTTATGCAGTGGAACGTCATGTCGCCTGGTTGACCGTACTTCAGTGGCTTCAGAGAAGCCACCCCCTGTCACCAGCTGCCATCTTTCTTGAAGATCTCTGCCCTTCTCAGTGATGACGTTAGACAGAAACAAGGCTAGGTCAGCCTTGTTTGTATCCAGGGCCATGAAGTTTTTCCACACTCAGGTATTGGAACTTGTGGGCCATCAATGACTTTCCGAATCGGTTTCTTCTTGCTTGCACGCTTTGTCCTGGTAACTGCTTTGATCGATCCTTCCCCTGCGTACCGATCAAAGATGACATCAACTCTTGTTGTGTGTTCATTGAAATAACACGTCACGGCCTTGAAGAACACTTCAGCATAGTCGCCGAATGTCCGACAGCCGCCAGGCTTGCCAAGAGCTTGGATGAGTGCATGGTCATCTATCATCACACAGGTCTTCAGATCAGAGGTTGGAACCTGAGCTTATGGTCTGCTGAGCCATCAGGATGTTCATCTGCTCAGACTTCGATGTCGAATGCATCTCTCCTCCTGCCTTCGCCAGACTAAATGGGACTGGGAACAGTTTATGCGTCAAGACGTTGACCATCTCCACCATGCGACCTGCAGTCGCGGCATTCAGGAGCCGCTGTAGTAGCTTTCTGTCAGCTTTGATGGTCTTCTGCATGTTCTGCTTGGTGGAAACTGTAGCTTTGTACACATCAGCGAAGGTTTTCGACCGATGTTTCTTCATCGTTTCATGGAAGCCTACTATCTGTTCAATCAGTCTCTCCTTCATGAAGCCGATTACATGCTGCTTTCATCGATCCTGAGCTGTCAGCAGGTTCTCCACAACATCTGTGGGTGCAGTGTCTTTGGTTGCCAGTGAAACAAGTGGGATGTTAGTGGCGGCATCTGTATCTCCTGCTTCACTTACGTGAACTCTGAAGACGTCAAACTGCTTCAACTGCTGAACTAGCTTCATGACATCATGAGCGTCACGCCTATTGTGAGAAGGCAGACTGTCAATCCGAGCGAAGGTGGCTTCCCCATCATCATCTTGAAGAGTGAAGAGGCATCTTGTGTCTTGAGAGATGCAGGGCCGCTGTGACCATGTGATGCAGAACCTGTCTCTTGCTTGGTCATTCTTTGAGATGCCGATGATACCATTGTGCATCTTGCATGTACGATTTATCCATTCGGTTGCCTGATCAGCTGGAACTTGGTTGAAGCGCTTCGCCGTCCTCTTGACGACAAAGTTCCCATTACAGAACTCTGCATGAACTTCTGGTGCTGACTTCTCAAGACCTCTCATATCAGCCAAGTAGACCGGTCCCCAACGTGCATAGTTTGTGTGGTCATAGATAGTTAGCCAAGGTAGCATTGCAGCAAAGACTTCTATGTGGAGACTCCACATGCCATCTCTATGAGCTCTGATGAAGGCCAGTAGGATCTCTACCATTTCCATGTAGGATGACCACAGCATGAAGATGGGATTTTCAGAGTGCTGGTCATTGAATTCCTCCATGAGACTGTGGAATTTCTCATCTGCCAAAACGTCTGAGAAGTTGTCAACAGCATCGCGCATCTCATCTATGTCAGCTCTGTCTTTGAAAAGCGAAGCAACATTGAGGGCAAGCTGTTTGACGTTCTCATCTCCGTTGCCAGTTGCAGCCAGCCATGACTCAAACATCTGCCACTTGATGCGCCACAGTGCCTCATACGTCAGCTGGTGACCTCTCACAGCTCGGTAGTAGGCCTTGCCGTCCAGCATTGTCTCAGTGGTGTTAGCCGCGTACACACCTGCCTCTGTCCATAAGTCATCAAGTCCCACACTTTCCATGTGTTGACCAATGGCTTTCAGAAAGTTGAAGCAGATATGGAGGCCTCCCATGAGCAAGACCACGTTGGCAAATTTCGAGTTTGCCCAGACTAGTTCCTTACCCCTGCTGTACAGAGGCTGATCAGCAGTGATGATGGTGTACTTCTGGCTGACATACTCAGAAATGGCCATGAAGCGATTGATGACGGTGGTCATGGTGTCATTGTCATCTGCTGGTGCCTGCAGGATTGGCAACATCCCGGCGGTCGTTACTGGTGGATCCGCAGTGCTGACAGATTGATTGAATGCTCCCCAGCTTGGAACGGACATCGCTTCATCATGGATGCGTGACACCACCCAGGCCAAGTCCTTGGCACGTGCCCGGTCCCTCTCAGGTTCATGTGACAAGTCGTCTATGTCAGTGTCGTAGCCAGGAGGAGATGGCCTCTTGCCAGATGGGAGGGTAGCCTGGTCCAGCCTTTGGAACTCCTGTAGGTCATCAGGTTTGATAGATTTCGATCTCTTGTGCTTGCCACCCTTTTGGCCATGACTCTGCTGTGGAGGGGGGCCTCTCTGCCATACCATCAGTTGAGTGCTGTGGAAGGTGTTCTTCCCGTCTAAGGTTGACTCCAAGACATCTATGTTGTCACAAGAGCAGTGAATCATTCTCTCTTTGACGATGGTGTCAGGGATGTAGACGCATCCATTCTCAGCATACCTCTCCAGGATGTTCTGAGCGATGGTGGTGTCTATCCTCCTTACAGTGTCGATACCAACAGTGTGATTTGTCGCGTGGAACAGATCTTGGAGTGCTTCTGAGCGGGTGGCTTGGTGCAGAGTAAGACCCAAGCCCACTTGCTTTGGTGTCAACTTTCGTCGGTTGGAGACTGCATAGACTATGTCCTGGGCAATGCTACACACATTCTGCTTCACTTTCTGGTCCTCTCCGTTTCCCTCATCCACAACATCCATTCCCCAAAGAGCAATTGTAGAAACAGGTACAGACTGTCGGGCATGACGCGATCAACATGTTCCTGATCAAGATCTTGCCATGTCTCGGAGTGTCCAAGAGTTTCAAGAAGATCTTGTCGAACCTTCAGAGCCACGTGTACCATATCTTGGAATATGCTGCTAGTGGCACACATGCGGACATCAGCATCTTCATCTTCAGTCGACTCTGACTCAGAGGTGACAGGACCTTGTTCACAAGACTTAGCCAGTGCTTTGGAGATGATGAAATCTGAGCTCTCTCCAGGGTAAATCAGCAGCGGACCCCTTGACAATGGGCGTACATAGCTGGCGTTTGATTCAAGCAGCCTTTGAACATCTTCGTAGAACGTTATTCTCCTGGAGTATTTCACGGTGATACCGGTGTCATTACACATACTCTCGTATCTGTCCCAGACGTCTCCCATGTCGTATACGTGACCACGAGACAGGCCTACTGTCAAGTCTTTGCACAGCTTCGTCATGCACTCATTTTCAGGCCCTTGCTGCTCCTCTGACACCGCTTGTTTTCTAGTACGTCTCTCAAATGTCACCAAACATGCCAGATGATAGCAGCCTTCAACTGCAATCACATCACTCACCGCTGACAACGGTATGCTCATGACAGGGTCGTGTTTGGCACGCTGGATCAAGTCATCTGACTTCTCCATTGTCTCCACCCTGTGCAGTTTCTTTGTGGTCTTCTTTTGGCAAAACATGCAGAGGGTCCAGTCAATCACTGGTGTTGAACGTCTACGCTTTGGGGGAAAAGCCTGAGAGCCTGCACTTTTTGTGGTCGCCGATGCACCCATGGTCTGCTGCTGACTTCGCAGCCTTCTGAGTTTGCCTTCAGAGGTGAATAAAGAGTAGCATGACTTATGCCACTTGAGTTCCAATGCATTGAAATCATCCTTGGAATAATTTTCCAGTCTTTGTAAAACATCAAGATAGTAGGTATCTCCCAGGTTCTTACTCTCATCGCCCACAGTCATAGTTCTTGCTTTTCCTTCTGTTGATGCTGTGCGCAGGTCACCAGCGCTGCTTTGGCAGAAGAAGCAACAATTCTCACTGACATCATGACGTTTCCTCTTGCGCTTGATGACAGCTACAGGGTCCATTGATGATGAGCTCCCTATCTGCAAAGAGAAGTGGGAATGGCAGTATGTAGTAGCCACAGTTATATTGAAACAATTCGAAACATACCTATCCTTTAGCAGTATTATTATTATTATTATTTTACCAGTTGGCACTGTCTGCACTCTTTTAATTGCATATACCAAACCAATGTCTGCGTGACCGGACAGCTCATACCAGGACAACACATACCCGGACAACTTATACCGGACAACTCAGACCCGGACAACTCATACCTAGGACAACTCATACCTAGGACAACTCATACTCTCTTCAACAATTACCACCCCAATGTTGATCTTTTCATTTATATCCACCCCGAAAGTTTAAACTCTGCAAATTAACCAAAATAAGATAAGAAAACAATAACAACAAATTTATTATTTATTGCAAACATATAATAAATAGAGAACCATTATTTACATAGGATAAAATTTGAATGCCCGGTTAGGTCAACTGTACGCCCTTGACGATTGGTTAGGTTTAGTCGTGATATTTTCGTTAGTTTTAACGAAAATATCACGACTAAACCTAACCAATCGTCAAGGGGCGTACAGTTGACCTAACTTGGCATTCAATGAACCCAACCGGGTATTAAGTTGACCTAACCGGGCATTCAATGAACCTAACTGGGCATATATAATATATATTATATATATATATATAACTTGCATGAATTTTAAATGTTTAAATTTAATTTTTAATTTTACAAAATAAATGTTTTCATTAATTTTTCATTTTTTTTCTGGTCCTATGTATGAATTGTCCTAGGTATGAGTTGTCCTAGGTATGAGTTGTCCGGGTATGAGTTGTCTGGGTATAAGTTGTCCTGGTATGAGCTGTCCTGGTCTGAACTGTCCTACAGGGTGTCCCGTAAGTCTGGACCCATAGGGGAAAATAATAAAATTACAAAATAGTCCAAAAATTTATTACATAATCTGTTCAAAGTGTCCGCCGTTGTGTCGCACACATAGTTGAAGACGCAATCTCCACTGCGACAGCACTTTCTGAATCACAGTCGCAGAAATTTCTTGACACGCCTCCACAATGCGTGCTTTAAGGTGGAAAATGTTCTGAAGTTTGACCTCGTACACTTTGGCTTTCAAGTGGCCCCACAAATAAAAATCATAATAAAAAATAATAAAAAAATAATAATAATAAAATAATAATAATAACATAATAAAAAAATATATTATAAATCCCTATGGGTCCAGACTTACGGGACACCCTGTAGAACCCAATGTCTGGCCAGCCAGTGCATTGAAAATATTCAACATGTGAAAGTATGCTATTACTTGTACTATGGTAGTAATAGGTACATGCACACCTCACCCAGCATGCTAAATGTAGTTTTAATGGAAATAAAGACATCCAGAGTCATAGTTACATTCAATTATTATCCATAAAATCACAAAAATATGCTTTATGTGCTAATGATACACCTTTAAACACGTTACATAGAGCCACCACTGAAATGCAAAAATTCGGAATTTTTCAGAATTTGACTTTTGTAACCTTGTATGAGACCTTCAAACCCAAAATTGAGAGTGGCATCCACCCATATCTTGTTTGGCATCCTCAATACTACTTATCTAAGGTGGGTTCCTGCTATTAACAAAAACCGCCGTTAAGTTTTTTCTAGAGGATTTTTCAATTTTTGGCCGGCCCACTATAATGAAAATATCACGACCTAACCTAACCAATCGTCAAGGACGTACAGTTGACCTAACGATTGATTAGGTTAAGTCGTGATATTTTCGTTAGTTAACCTTATAAAGCTAACTAAAAAGGCTGGGGTGGTGACAGATCTTCGGGTGATCCGGAAATTCTACCAGTGGGCACTAATGGGTTAAGCACAAAAATGAAAAAAAGGAAATATTTGCTTTATTATACAAAAATGTGTAACATAACGACTAATGTTACTAAAAAATCTGCACCCAAAGATTTTTAAATAATGCTATGATCATAATTATTATATTTTTAACTATTCCTATAATGTTATGTTATTATCACTGACAATAAAAGAAACTCGTACTTAAATCCTTGTTGTAATGTAAAAAAACAAAAAATCTATCCAAGAGAACTCTTAATCTGATGTCTAATAATTAATGAAGTAGAAAACGCGCGGAAACTGCTCACTTTCCTTTTTAAGAGCTTATGGGGGCGAAATTAACACCATTAGATCTTTCTTGTTAGATCCTCAAAGGTGCGTGAACTCATAAAATTACTTTGAGTTTTATTTCGGGACTCGAAACAATTTGTAAGGGATCACTGAGGAGAAATTTACTTTCAATTTATTGTTACTCGGACTTTTGTTCCGTGTTCTCTTTGATTTTTAAGATGAATTTTAAGATGGAATTTGATGGAAGTGAGGATTTTTATTTAAAAAGTGGAATTTGTAGAGCAATTCTTGATATACTTAATTTCTGAATATCTAAATAGATGAACGAATTTACAATATGTCGTTTACTACCTACAAAACACTTGAGTTTATAATTTAAAGCTCATTTTAACAAGAATTAAATCTGATGTGTATATATAATCTACTAGGGGCACTCAATATATTTTGCCCCACCCTTTTTTCTTAGCTAAATAATAGGCCATGGGGCTGAAATGTCTTGTGGGCCGTAAGGTTGAACTTTGTGCGCTTCACATAACCGGATTTTTTCAGTTTGAACCTCGCCTCCTTGTATAAAACCTCTTTTAAACGCCCTTGTATAAAACCGATGGTTAACGCAGTTTCAAAAATGGCGTCTGACAGTGATGTGCTTCGTAAACAGAAAGCTGTTATCGAGTTCTTAACCGCAGAGAAAGAAACAGTTGGAAATATTCACAAACGTCTACAAAACGTTTACGGAGATGCTGTTGTTGATCGGAGCACAGTTGGACGCTGGTCTAAAAGTATGAGATCATCGGAGAAAGGGAGAGCCAGCATCGATGACGAACCACGCAGCGGTCGCCCGGCATCGGCTGTGACATCTTATACTGTGCAACGTGCAAACAGCATCATTCGATCAAATCGGCGCGTCGCATACAAGGAGCTGTTAGTGAAGGAAGTGTGAATACGATAATTCAGCAACTGGGATACTCAAAAGTGTGTTCACGGTTTGTTCCTCGCGAACTGACTGAAGATCACAAAGCACAAAGAAAAGAAATTGCTTCTGAGTCGTTGGTTCGATACGAGACAGAAGAGGATGACTTCCTTTCACGAATTGTAACTGGGGATGAGACATGGGTACACCACTTTGAACCTGAAACAAAACGCCAATCCATGGAGTGACATCACGCAGACTCCACACGCGAGAAAAAGTTCAAAATGGCTCCCTCTGCAGGAAAGGTTATGGCCACCATCTTCTGGGACATGAAAGGGGTGAGTCTGGTGGACATTATGAAGAAAGGACAAAATCAACTCGGAGGCATATATTGCTTACCCTACAGAGACTCCAGAGACGTATAAAGCGAGTTCGACCGGAGAGAAAAATGGAAGACGTCCTTCTTTTGCACGATAACGCAAGACCACACAACAGTTTGCAAACAAGAGAGGCCATCACAAAAATGCGCTTGACTGTGTTACCCCACCTTCCATACAGCCCGGATCTGGCACCTTCAGACTTCCATTTGTTTGGGCCAATGAAGGATGCTATTCATGGAAGAAAGTTTGAGAGTGACGATGAGGTTGTTGGGGAGGTTAAGAGGTGGCTCCAGCGGAACCCAGCGGACTTTTACCAGCAATGAATAAAGGCCCTTGTTTCGAGGTGGAGGAAAGCCGTAGAAAAGGATGGAGACTATGTGGAAAAATAAAAACTTGTAAAAAAAGGTATTTAACTACTTGTGTACAAAATTTCTGGAACTTACAAGGAAACTTGGAAAGAAAAAATAAGGTAGGGCAAACTATACTGAGTGGCCCTTGTGATTTCATTCTTTCAAAGACGAGGTAACAAAAGTTGTCCATCTGACAACTTGTTTTTAGAGATGTACCCAATGCTCTTTCTGTAATTTCTTTCGTCACAAGCTCACAACTTCATTTATATTTACATATATTCATTGTATATATGTATGTATATAAGCTACAGATGTTACCGGAAACGCTTTTCCTTAGAAATTTATTTAATTTATTTCCAATTTTATTGATAAAATAGTTCTTTCCCTTAATTTATAAATATTGGAACTTCTTTTGCAGCTTTTCTGCGTAATGCAAATAATAAAATATCGTATAGATATTAACTGATAAAAGTAAATTAAGGTAAATGGTAAACCGTAACAGGTAAATAAGTAGAGTAAAATTTATGCCTTTTGAAATGAAGTTATAATATTTTCATTAATTCTAACAAATTATTTCAGTTTATAGTTTCATGTAATTTTTTAAGCTTTCTTCAATTCATAAATATTTCTTTTTGAATCGAAGACATTGTCTTGAAGATTATTTATCCTTCACTAAAATAAACTAACCATTTTTTTCTTATGGCATCCAACGTTTCGACTCAACACTTCTCACATTTTCAAGGATCTAAATATTATTTATTAAATTTATTACTTGATAACGAAGGTAATATACTAAAAATTAAGATTTAAATTGCCTAACTCTAATATATATTATTATTAGAAATGATACTTATAAAATCCAAAACTTTTTACTGTGTTTATCAAAGATTGTTTGAAACAATATTGAAACAGTTGGATCTTTTCCGTTTGGGGGCTAGCAGCGAATTTTAATGAAAATCGGTATACTAATGTAGTTATGGTCACTGATTTAAAAAATAAGTTTCTCTAACATGTCTGTTTTTTATTTCTCCAAAAAAAGAAAGTTATTTTTGAAATCAGTGACCAAAACTACATTAGTCTACCGATTTTCATTAAAATTCGCTGCTAGCCCCTAAACGGAAAAGACTCAAACAGTTTATCATTTCCTTAAATTTAATGTCACTTTTTCATTAGTTTTCTAATCAGAAAATATTCATCATTCTTTAAACTAATTTTGGTCCTTCAAAATAAGATTTCGAAGTTATTCAAAGTCTCATTTTTGGGAACAATTTGACGTTACTGAAACTCTCCATTTTGGGAGCTTTTGGTCATCCACCTTAATGCGATCATATATCTTGTCAGGTTTCTACTTAGTTGGAACAGTATTAAACGAAACGCGCTTGTTGCGTAGCCAATGTGAGAGGAGTTACGCATCCTCCTTCCGGGCAGCTGAATTGGTAAACAACGTTGGTAGTTTCGTTTTCGGAACGTCTTTTTGTTTTTCTCGTTGAGAATGTTACATACGTAGTAATAATAATTCTGATAATAATTTCATTCTTGTTCAAGGTTTCAGAATTTTTTTTTCTTATTTTTCTTTATTCATTCCTTATACCATCTCCAGTTTTTGATTTACTGTATAATATATTGTTATACTTTCATTGATGTTGCCTTCATTTTAATTATCAATAATAGATAGTCGTCAAATGTTATTTATCAAATTCATGGTTATTCTTACAACTTCTACAACTCTGTATATTAAGGTTTTGAGTACTGAAATTTTATAATTTAAAGGGATATGTGAATCGTAGATAGTATAAATTCCTCTATCCGTAGGTTTCACATAAGCTTAATTGCCTCATTATTCAAAATTTCAAATAGAACATCTAAAAAATTAAAATAATTATTAAATTTTTTCTAATATAATTTTAATTTACTAATTCTTCGTAGTTTGTCAGTGAAAATCAAAAAATCAACTTAACAATTGAATCAATTGAATCATTAACTTAACGAATATATTATACAGCTCATCTTGATTGAAGTTACAAGTTTCGTTTGTAGTCTTGTTTTCAATCTCAGTCGTATAACTATCTTTCAGCAAACAAACCTTGTTATTCAAATAGTGTTTGGGTTATGCATAAACAATTAGCATTTCTTCACTTTCGGCGGCGGCAGTATATGTTAGAATTATTTCATTAGTCTCCTCAACTGCTACATTTGTAAACAAACATTGAACATGCAAAGACAAAAGGCATTCCAGGTTTTCTATTTTAAGGTTGGCCATTTTAATTTGGAACTCGTATGTTAACATAACACACACACACACACACACACACATATATATATATATATATATATATATATATATATATATATGTTCTCATACCGACAAATAATTCATAGCTGGTCAAGCCGTTTGCAACTTTACTGCCTTTTTGTGTAAGTACCGCATCATATTGTATTAATCACTGCATTTGTGTTTCGTTTTAATTAATATCTAATTCCAGGAATTCATTCATATTATTACTGCACATTCAATTTCATGAATTGTAGTGTTATTCACTGGGAACATTTATTTGTTTTATTAATTAAAGGAAAAACCCACGTAGTCTATTCATTTTCCTTCTTAATTGAAAAATCAACTGCTGACCCCATATAATAATTAACATTGGTTGTTTTTCACATCATAACTTTTGCTGTCACTCGGCGGAGGAAAGTTCGTCGGCGTCCTTATATGGCTATGTATGATACGTATGTACGTATCGAAACCCTGCCCTAACAGTTTGTTATATTGGTGAAATCACTGATTTTAAGGAACGTCTATATCAGCATAAATACAGTTTGAATACCGCTGATGATCACTCAGCCCAGCATAAACATCGTCTCGATAGTGATTATAATATAGATACAGTATTAACAATGCTCAATTACCCTCAAATATTAATAATATCAAAGCTCAATTACCCTCGAATATTAACAATAACAAAGTTGAATTATCCTCATATATTAATAATAATGTAAAAGAAAACTTATTGAATTATTCTTTATAAAAAATACTGATAATTTTAATATAAAAACTGAGTTATTTCAGTTGGATTTCTTGACCAACTTTTGTTTATCAAAGATGCCCTTTATGCACAATAATTTACAACACTTTTCATCTTGCAATTCTACAGTACTTTGATTTTAGTTTCACTCTATCCGAAAGAAGAAGGTTGCTTCCTTGGAAAATCTTTGTGGTTTGCGGTTTTCTACTGTTTTAACCATTGAAATTTAAACTATCTTATATATATCAGGGATGGAGAACTGAAAAAATATAAGTTCTGATATCAGTTTTATATATTATGGGTACTCACATATTTAGTACTCATATAGGCCTTATGAATGCCTTCCTTTACAGATATCATGTGGATACCATAATGTAAGGCTTGGCCACTTCTCGTCAGTGAAAATCGTTAATATCTCTCTCTCTCTCTCTCTCTCTCTCTCTCTCTCTCTCTCGGACACATCAGAAGTTAATAAAGTTGTAATAAAAACAAAATCTGATATGCTTCTGCGCTTTATAATTCAACACTTTATCCATTAAAGAAATATGAAGATACGAAGCGTCTCCAATAATGTTCCTTCGCTTCGTCTATGAAAGTTTCAAATGAACTGTTATTTCAAAATTCAGCCGAAGGTATTTATTTACAGACGTTGGTTCGATAGGTGAGGTTAATCCTGACCTGTAAAAGTAGCCAGTTGTTAAAATGGCCTGCGTCTGCCACTCAAAAAAGTAATTCTTCAAAGTGTTATGGTCTGCGTTAATCCTTTACTTTACTAGGTAATGCTATATCTTTCATTGAAGACTTATCACTGTAAGCTTGTATAGTAGGGTGGAGCGAAAAATACTTTTTTTCTAGTATGAAGTTCTAATAGTGATTAAAAGTTGCATTTAGTGGATGATATATAACTGCCAAAATATGAGTTCATTTGCTCAATATTTTCAGCTGCCACCAGGGGGCTAAAGTTAACACAATTTTGGGTAAAAAGGAAAAAAATGCTTCTATTTTAGGTTTATCAAACTATTATAAAATTTTATCTTAGAATTATCTAATAGTTTGATTAAGATTCTTAAATGATAAGAATTCATTTTGTAAAAATGCCTTTTCATATGCTTAATATCTTCAGCTGCCACAAGAGGGCTGAAATTAACTTAAAAATGACAATTAAGTATGATTCTGTATTTACTTGAAAAAGGGAACAGTAATAAATTAGGATGTCTCTCCTCCTTTATACTGGCTTGAGACAGTTAAGAAACGTTATTTCGTGCCTTAGCGGAGTTACCACCCTTTCCCCAACCAACCTCCCTCTAGAAAGGGTTCTTGCTGAAGACTATTTAGTAATTTGCTTTTGTGTCAAATTTTGGCTGTTTTTTCCTTGATTCTAATGTAGCACGAATCCAACTGTCTCTGTTTGTAGGTCCGCAGACTGATCCAGCAGCGTCTGTAACGAGCTTGACGCATCTCTCTATGGCTTGTGTATGACATGGAAACTGAAATAATTCTGAATGAAGAGTAGTACCATGTTTGATGCATGATTCAATATCATCAAGAGAAACTCCTTTGGTTATCGGTGGTTCTGCTATCTGAAAATCTTGCCACATAATGAGATCTGTATAGTCTTTGGCATAAAAATTTATTCCTGGCACCTTAAAATACCTGATAACATCTGTTTCTTGAATGCATGCCCTTGCTTTTATGATACGCCTAAATCCCAACTGACGCACATGCTCCCTTTCATCAGCTATCATTGCAATGAGAATGTTTTCTTGATTTGCGTAATATGCATTTCGCTGAATGACTGAGTCATGTACTCTCCTAAGCTCTTCACGGAGATACCGGCTTCTTGCAATCATATGCCACATATGTTTAGCACCATATTGGCATAATGGTTTACACTTTATCTGAAACCACATTGGTGCGTATACCCTAACAATGAAAGTAGCTAATTCTTGTAAATTGCCTGAAGGATTCTCTGTGCTTGCATATAACCACAGAGTCCTGTTTGCTGTGGTGAGCCACCTTGAATGTGATATATTGCCTGGACTCTTATGACTAAGACTCTTTCAGAATGTTCCACTTGATATAGCCTTGTGAATTTCAAGAAGGTATTTCTGGTCAGTACTTATGTCATCTACATCAACTTCACACATGTCCTCTTGAATTTCAATGGGTTTGAAGTTAACTATGGGAAGCTTTTCACAGTCTGAAAGTGCTCGGCCAATTTCTCCTGAAAATGCTCTTGGTCCAGTAGTGGTACCATCCAAGTGATGAAACAGATGGCGCAATGGAAGTTCATTAAGGTGTAAAAGGCATATCAGCCACTGCAATGGCTTATTAAAGGCTTCTTCCAGTAATCTTATTGTGCCTCCAATACTACCAGTGTTAACCACTGTCGAATCACAGCCAACTGCAACGATGTTCCCTATATCAACATTCCTTTCTTTCAAGCAATTCACTAGCGCTGTGCACTAGGCAGTGGCTCACGCATCTGTTGTTCTGATATTACATATTGAGTCGAGGTTGTATCTTCCTCATTATCTTCAGATATCTCTTCTAGTTGTTAAGTTCACTTGTCTGTTTCGATTTGTAAGTTGGACGTATTGGTTATAGCAGCACTAGTTGTTTGTGAGGATTCCAGACGTGCTTTTTCCATTTCCTTTCGATGTTCTCTTGCTTGTAATCGTCTTGTGTGTGCTATGTCAATGCTTCCTATCACCATTATTCTGCGTGTTCGTTGGTCATTTAAAAAATCCTGCTCTTTTGGAGGGACTTTTTTACTCTTTTCACATGAGCATCTCCTAAACTCCTTACATTTGCAGGTGCAGATGTCAAACAAAGTGCATTTTGAAGAGTTTTCAAATTCTTCAAGCTGATTTTTGTACTTAGGCTGATCCTTGCGTGACTTGTATGGCTTTAAAAAGGACCTGTATTTATCATGGTACACTCGCATCATCTGTAAAACGCGTGTATGTGAAACTATTGGCAAAGAGGCCTTCTTCCAAATATTTTCTACCTTTTTGGAAACTGCCTCTGCTATTTCAGAAAATAAGTTGGTAGTTGTATATCACTCATCTCACAAGGTACTTCAAATATGGCACACTTCATATGTTCTCTAGTGAAATGTTTATATTTAGTATTTGATGCCATAATATTTTTAAGAAAAATTCACAATCACAAAATATCCTGTAACATCAAAACATTATATAATTAATATATATACGGTAATATATTTTATAAGTATATATAATATATTATATAAATAAACTAAAATTATATAATACATTATAACAAGCATTTTATAATAAAATCAATATTATCTCTATATAAATCACTTTAAAATAGTTTTATAATATTCCGATCATATTAAAAAACTCTCCGATCAACTGAGCGACTAGGCCTACTACCTAAGAAGACAAGTGTTAACACACTGTTCTAATGACTCTCAGAAAGAAATTCCTTCACACCAAAACCCTCCCCCACAACATTCAGTGTAGTCTTAACATGACTCAGTTACTCTAAATTGTGTTAACTTCAGCTCTCTTGTGGCAGCTGAAGATATTAAGCATATGAAAAGGCATTTTTACAAAACGAATTCCTATAATTTAAGAATCTTAATCAAACTATTAGATAATTCTAAGATGAAATTTTATAATAGTTTGACAAACCTAAAATAGAAGCATTTTTTTCCTTTTTACACAAAATTGTGTTAACTTTAGCCCCCTGGTGGCAGCTGGTAATTTTAAACAAATGAACTCATATTTTGGCAGGCATATTTCGTCCACTAAATGCAACTTTTAATCACTATTAGAACTTCATACTAGAAAAAAGGTATTTTTCGCTCCACCCTATATGTATAGGGAAGAATTTCCTGTCGATTGGCTTTAAGCCTACTTAAATATCTCACATTCAAAAGAATTTTTAAATAGTTGTTTTTGTTTTCTTGTTCTCTTTGCTTATTCACCCTTCTATTTTATATGTTGTGCTATTGTAAATAAAATAAGTAGTAGGCTTTAAAGCAAACTTAAATAAAAACTTATATTTATTTCTATTTCGATAACGGTTTTCTGTTTTTCGTTTTCTCATTTCAGTTTCACTTTCGTTTATCGATTCTGTACTTATCGATTTCCTATCCCTGATATACAGGGTTTCCACAAAGTCTCGTTCCGGTTTTAAAACTTTATTACAACAAAACCAAAAAAGATAGAATAATGCAGTATTTTGCACTTTGTTGCTTAACTAATGAAGTTCTTTCTTGATTTACAGGTTGTAACCTGAGTGTCAAGTTGTTATTGATAAAAGCTTGAACGAAAATGGCGACTACACAGAAGAAAACTCAGTGTAATCTGGTTTGCGGAGTCAAAATCAGTGACAACTGTTCAACGGAATTACCTCCGTCAATATGGCAAGGATCCTCCCTCCAAACCCAGCATTAGGAGATGGTTTTGCAAGTTTCGGGAGAGAGGAAGTGTGATTGACTCGCCAAGACTCGTCCAAGAGACGTTCCAACGCAGCCCTAGAAAGTCTATTCGTCGTGAACTGCAGCTATCAAGATCAACGGTACACAAAGTTGTACACAAGAGATTGCATCTTTACGCGTATAAAGTGCAAATAGTCCAAGCTTTACAAACCAGATTACACATTGAGCTCTCTCCTGTGTAGTCGCCATTTTCGTTGAAGCTTCTATCAATAGCAACTTGACACTCAGATTACAACCTGTAAATAAAAAAAAATTTCATTAGTTAGGCAACAAAATGCAAAAATCTGCATTATTCTATCTCTTTTGGTTTTGTTGTAATAAATTTTTAAAACCGGAACAGGACTTTGTGGACATTATATATATATATATATATATATGCATATAACTGCAATGACCGCGCAGTATATAAATGAATAGAAACGACATAAGTGTTAAGGAACGTTTCTGCACACGAGGAGGAGAGATAACGAATAATGAAAAATGAGGCGAACCGCCCAGGAATCGAACCCAGGGCCTTCCAATTGCCGGTCAGAGCGTCCGACCGGCAATTGGAAGGCCCTGAGTTCGATTCCTGGGCGGTTCGCCTCATTTTTCATTATTCGTTATCTCTCCTCCTCGTGTGCAGAAACGTTCCTTAACACTTATGTCGTTTCTATTCATATATATATATATATATATAATATATATATATATATATATTATTCATCAGAGGGTAATTTTCCGCTTGATATAATTTTGTCTATAACTGATGCGCTTTTCAGTTTAATAATTGAAAAAAATCGGTTATACAGGGTGTCCCAGAATTAACTATCTATTTCAATGAAATCGGACAAATTTTTTAAAACACACTTTTATTTATGTTTATCATGTTTAATGTGTGTTAAAAATGTATAAATTTCTAAATTTTTTTCATAATTTTATTTTCATAATTTTTTCATTATCTGGTCTAATGAAAGACCGTCTGAAGTCATAGAATGGCAAAGAGACTCTCCAAAAGTTAACGTGTGGCTTGGAATGACCAAATCCAAAATTTATGGTGCTCCATCTTGTTGAAACACAACATTATCAAGAATGCCATCATCAAGAAGCTGTGGTTCGAGAAACTGCTGAAGCATATCAAGGTAGACGGTACCTGTTACAGTTGCTTCGGCAAAGAAGAATGGGCCATAAATTTTGGATTTGGTCATTCCAAGCCACACGTTAACTTTTGGAGAGTCTCTTTGCCATTCTATGACTTCAGACGATCTTTCATTGGACCAGATAATGAAAAAATTATGAAAATAAAATTATGAAAAAAATTTAGAAATTTATACATTTTTAACACATATTAAACATGATAAACATAAATAAAAGTGTGTTTTTAAAAAATTTGTCCGATTTCATTGAAATAGATAGTTAATTCTGGGACACCCTGTATACTGCGCAAAAGCAGCTTCACAGTACAGCTATAACTCATGTAATTATGCTGTTTTATGGTTTGGGTATAATTCACACCCATTTCGACGTCTTTATTGGTGAGAATAACCAGATTCCTGCAGCAGTTCGACACTATGAATTGATAATTATTATTAATGGGCGGTTTTGACTCGCATGAGCAATATGTTACCATATATCTTCATTGAACTACACAAGTCCGTGTGTTTTTCAAATGATGAAACAGTACAGTACTGAACGATAAAGAACTGGATCATCTCGTAAACTAACAATTAAAGTATAAGATGGAGAGATGTTGCGAAGTTGGTCATTGGTCAGGAAAAGCAAAAAGTTATTATGAAAGCGGAAAAGGTAAATTTCATAAGAATCAAGAAAAGCGAAGAATAAAAATGAAAACGTTGAAGAATGAGGACAGAGAAAAGAAAGAGGAGAAAATAAATGGGAGCGTAAAGAGAGGAAATAAGTCCGGGCTCAGGTTACTCTTACTCTAGATGAGAACAAGCTCTTCCTTGTAGGTTTGGGGATCTGAGCCCCGGAACCTACTAACCCCAGAAGCAAGCCATTAGACCCTCTAAAAACACAGCAATAGGTGCCAGCGACGGAATGCTAACACCTATCACAGGACGTGATTTAATCCGGTATGGAAGATGTTGACAGTGTAAAGAAATATCAACATATACGTATGTCTCAAATGAAATAAGTGTATCTGTACTCCTGTAATGTATATAAACATTGCATGTTCGTTTGTACTATTTTCATGCCTAAAAATTTATATTACGATTTATAGTATTTGAACTGTCATTTAACGTATTTTTAATATTTACAAATTTTTTCCAGGAAATCTCTAACAAATTTCGTACTTATTGCTCTGGAAATAGGAGCCGGGAAGACGTTCATGTTCTATATACATATAATCAGTAATGAAGTTTTGACTCTTGTCTAGTAATATACTTCTGCTCGTTGCTCCTAATTTTTAACAGTTTATGCCCAAATCGCTTCTCTGGCATCTTTGCTTAGTCATGTTTACTGATGTTCATATTTTTAATATTTTATCACTCATTTTCCATTCATCCATAGGCATTATTTGAGAGGAAAGAGAGAGAGAGAGAGAGAGAGAGAGAGAATGATAATTACAGAATTGGATCTATTGCTTAATTAAAATGTATGAATGGGATCCATCTCTTGTCATCGCTTCTTGAATAGAATAGTTGCGGGCCTAGTGTACGTATATAAAGCAGTAGTATAGCCGCAAAAGGGGAGAGTGCAAGAATGGTGCAAGTGATTACGTAATGTTGCAAGGGGGTTGTTGCAAAGGGGGGTGGGGGTGTTGCAAAAAAGGGAAAAAAAAGGGAAATGCTGCAGGTGCAACGAGGAAAACTTGGAGGCGGCGTTATCCCCCAAGAGAAAGGAGAGAAAGGAGGAGAGGTGTTCACCTGGCAAGAGCCAATTGCATATTAAGACTTCAGCCGAGTAGGCGTTGTTTTATAGGCTCCTAATCAGCCAGTTGGCTTAGAAGGCGTAAATGGCTTGAGTTGCCAGATAGCGCCATGTATTCAGTTTGTGCTATATATTTAATTCTAATCGAAGACTGAGTTGCCAGATACCACTTTTTAGCATTGCCAGATACCATTGTATACATTATTATAGACTCCTAATCAGCCAGTTGGCTTAGAAGGCGTAAATGGCTTGAGTTGCCAGATACCACTTTTTAGCGATACCATTGTATACATTATTATATTCCTTAAAAGTTGGTTTAGAATACCGGTAGTAGGTTTAGAAGGCGTAACATGATATAATTAAGTAAAACAACATTGCATCATTCTGTTTATTATAAATATATAGAAAATAAATATACATTTCAATAATAATTGAGGAATATGCATATAATCATAACAGTACAGGAAATATATACACACAATTATGGAGATATATATAAAATAAATATACATTTCAAATAGAAATAAATATACATTTCAATAATAATAGAAATATGCATATAATCATAACAGTACAGGGGAAATATCACGCAAAATATATAAATACATTTCAATAATAATAGAAATATGTATATAATAACACTACAGGAGAAATATCACGCAAAATATATAAATACATTTCAATAATAATAGAAATATGCATATAATCATAACAGTACAGTTAAAATATCACGCAAAATATATAAATACATTTCAATAATAATAGAAATATGCATATAATCATAACAGTACAGTTGAAATATCACGCAAAATATATAAATACATTTCACTTTTTTTTCAAAATACTAAACTCACTTAATCGAGTTTACAATTACATCATTATTGCTCTGCATTACGCAGTATATGCGGCTTAATAATATTTCACCGCTTAAAGTATAGGGAAACCTGTATTCGATATGAAGGGCTTTCATATCGTTCAGTACTATTTTTGTTCCCACTTTACAACCGATTGGTAAGTCATCTTTAAATACGTCTAGAATACAATTAAAAGCACGCACAAAGAGTTCATCGTTAGCTACATTATTAAACACAAGTTTATAAACACGCTTTTCCAATCGAGGGTTTATTTCTACCGACTCGAGCTTTTCAATCGTGAACTCACTCAACATAGCAGCAATTGAAATAATCTTCTAAATCGTTACGACAACTGCGCCTTATATAAAGAAATAGTTCTTCAGGGTGAACGGTGTAGGTGAGCTCAGCCTTGTACCGATCAATTGCTTTGTACCAAAGTTCATGGTATTTCAAAGAGTCTAAACTTTTTAAATAAACGTCCAGCACTAGACCATTCTCACCAGCCCTACACTCGGTAAACCCATCGAGCAGAGCGGTGTATGCGTATTCAAGTACTGTATCAAAATAAAGCATATCCGTAACACGCGCGTCTAATATAGGTTTCAGCTTGCGGAATCCGACGATTTCAAACATTCTGTCGAGGATGAAACGGTTTCGCGTAGGAACAAGAGCATTATTATCAGAAGCATTCTTCCACATCAGCCGTATATCAATGCACGGCCGATCGTTATTTATACACAACGTACATACAACGGCGTATGAGGGTGCGTCACTAATCTGCTCTCTTCTTGTACCTACGTTAGCAGGTATTTTATAACGATCTTCACTCCACTTCTCAACTATCACGAAGATTCTATTCATCTCCTCGACACTTAAATAAACCCGTTTGTTTGTTTGTCTACATTCTGTTTCCAGTACATAGCTAACGGTACCGGAATTACGCCTGAACACGCGCAACGATTTCGTCACGGACACATCGTACGAGGCGTTGAGAATGCTGCTCAAAGGAAGTTCCATCGTATTCGAGGAGCGCACGTCCACTCGGTTCAAGCTCTGAGATAACTATGAGCCGTGTGAGGCACGCAGGTAGGCAGGAACGGTTCGACGGGCGGCTGACTCGATGATACGTGAATGGGGTTGTTCGAACTCGTATGATCCGCGAGTCGTACCGAATTGTTGTAAATATTTGTTTTTTCCGGTACAAGAATTAATTTCATCACTACCAGCCTACGCACCAGACATTTTACCTCAGGATAAGAACTAGGCACATTTTATGTTTTACTAAACATCTTCACACTCCGGCGCACTATTTGAGAGGAACATATGCTCATATTTTTCATTTCTGCCCATCAAACGATACTCGTCTCTAAAGTCTGTTAAAAACTCACGCAGGGCACTAGCCACAACCTCACTACGAACCTCATCATGATATACGTTAATACAGTGATAAAAATACTTAAGATTGTCCATGATCACGAGATTCACATTTTCAGTCGTAGGGTATGAGTAATCGACATGGTGTAGCATGACGTAATACCGCTTGTCACACCACCCATCCGCAAGACTCATTATCCATACCTGCTGCTTCTCTTCTGCACGCGTTGTTTCTTTTACTTCACGGTGTATGTGAGACTTTATAAAGTTTAGCTCTGCAGTATACTTCAGCACATCGTCTGTGCAACGAAAGCCTTCAACGGTCTCACCAGAACATCCGTAGAGTATTTGTACATCTTGGAACTTCGCACAATCCAATGTGTTTTTAAAAGAGGCATAGGAGGGGGGAATAGGAAGTTTTTCGGTATCCACCACATCCTGACACTTTGCTGAATACCATTTCATAAACGTTGTACAAGCAATATTAAAGGTAGCCATTTGAATACACGTCTGATCTTTTCTTCTGTATACACGTCTGATCTTTTCTTCTGAATACACGTCTGATCTCTCGGGCTTACTGCAGTCGACTGACCACGCAGGGACTCCCAGATAGTAGCATGACTCACGGTCTTACAGTGGGCGGAGCTTAGAACTTTCACCTGTGCACACACGCACACACACACACACACACACACACACACACACACACAAAGGAGAAAGTGAAACGCTAATTGAAACATGATTTATTTAATAAACGAGATATTCAAGTTATATATATTTACAAATACGATTTAATAAACGAGATATTCAAGTTATATATATATTTACAAATACGTGTAATAAATCAATAGATACTTTACAAATACGATTTAATAAACGAGATATTCAAGTTATATATATATATTTACAAATATGTGTAATAAATCAATAGATACTATTATATACAAGACAAATACGTGTGAGTTAACAATAGAAGCATCATACGTTATGGTATCCAAAGGGTACGGTATCATAGGTACCAGGTAACTGGTAACGTTTCCTATAGGTGTTACGGCACACCTTCGTACCCCTAAGCTCCTTCACGCCCCCCAGCTTCTGCGCCCGAATATTGTGGGTGCCTACAATTAGTTGGGGAGGTTGTTCGCCCTCATCATCGCCCAAACATACTAGATCCTTCAACGATTCAAAGTTAACAACCCGCCGATTCGCATGGTTGAGCGTAATACCCTTTGCCTTCACGATATATTTCATTTCCTCCCCCACCCTGACCCGTACCCCATAAGTCTTAGGTCCTGTTGAGACAAAAGAGTCGGCGTATGCGTTGTCCCCATACTCATCCTTGATCTCATCAGTGAGCTCGCCGAGGAACTCCCCAATAGCGGGCATGTATTCACCCTCCCTCTCTGTGAATATCACGCTATCTGTATCGGCATACAATACTCTCCGCCCAAGAGAATGCAATAGACCCCAAAGTTTTATACGGGCGTAGGCTGTTGTGAAGTTGGCCACAGGTATGTTTGTAACCCTTGAGGTATCTGTGGCAAATTCAGTGTTGTTGTACTTTATTATGTAAGTATTACCTACATTCACGATCTCCATGACCTCTTTATAGGGAGCATTGGCATAATCCCAGACATCGCTATAACTTTGTGCCAAATGAATGCTCCCTCTGCCGGTATTCTGCGCAAATTTTCCCCATAGACTGTTTAGACACAACTTTGCACTAAAGCGCTTGCCAGGATTCTTTACAATTTGGGCACGATCAAGTTGTATACCTTCGCGGTCGCGGTAACGTTGAATATAGGCAGACTTTTCATCTTCGGTATCAACTCCTCGCGGATACCCTGATGCCTCAACCTTATCCTTCAAAAAGGCGTTTATATATGGTGTGAAAAGGTTGGGTAGCTTCTGAAACCTCCACACCTCATGTATCTTCAGTATTCTATAACCATGGCGTACGGCTAGGGCCAGCTCAGGGCTTGTATATACGCCTCTGATCTTACGCTGGTGGGGTATATGGTTACAATCGCCGTTATCCTCTTCCGCGCACTTCACGCACAGGGGAAACATGAGCTTGTCGTCGATAACGACAGGTAAGATCGGCATCCATAAGTTGCGTGGGGGGAGTACGTCTACGAAAGAGAGCCCAAAGTAACGATCATTCAAATTTTTTGAAAATTCATTGATGGAGGGCAGGTTAGGCCCCACCAGTTTCTCAAGAGCGCCCACGGGGTACGGATTGCTCTTCATCACGTATGGGTATAAAGAACAGAAATCGTAGTAATGGAGCTTCACGCCCTCCGTAGGTGGAAAGTATAGTCTGAATGGATTTGTACGTCCTCCAAACAAGCTATCACCACATTTGAGAGGATCCAGCACCATTGAACGCTTGATCGTGTTTATTTCCTCACGGTACATCTCGTCTGTCTCCATCCGTGCATCATATTCATGCTCTCACAAGACTTTGTGAGTGAACTGTGATCCTATAAGTTGATCGCGGGTGCGGGTCCATGCAAGACAGTCGGCAGGAGATCTACCGTGGATATCTCCGGCGATTCCGCACTCAGGACGGGGGCATCCATGCCACCAGCAACCGTTAAAGGAGTACACATCTTCACACCAGTGACACGGTTTTTCACTTAACCCATCAACCCAAAAAACACGTCCATTAATCTTAATGGGTACTTCACCCGTGTTGCGGGCGTGCTTTATGTATACACCTGTCTGTTGCTGTAGGTGTATGAGCCAGTAAATAGCCTTGTGTCCGTAACTGCGGGGGTTATTTCGGTGAATAATGGCTAAGGTGTCTTTAGGCATGAAGTTATTCTTGAACACCGTAAAACATAATGATGCGATGGTGGTTGCGAGTTGCAGTGGATCGCATTTGAAACGGGCTATGTACATCCTTCTAAAGGCCTGGAAACATACTCTAAGCACGCGCACATCATTCACGCAATAACGCTCACATTCATCAGCTATATTATAAGGGTTACTTTCATTAAAACTGTTGTAGTATCGATCAAAGTCTTCACATTCATCCATACAGCTGCTACTCCCATCACCTTGGGTAGCTTTGCTAATTTACAAGGTGTGAATAATAAAGTATCTTTAAATTGTACATTGCTTCTTATCTGCATCTGTATTAATTTGTTGCCTCTTTTCAATGGATCACCTGTAAATATCTCAGAGGATTCGTGTTCAAGCAACTCCTTATAAAGGAACTGCGTGTCAAACTTTGCCCCGTTATGGGCGAGAATATACACAGTCATTTTTTTGAACTTGTCGGCTAACTTGACAATATAGGACACAAATAGTTTCACAGGACTATCGCGGACATTCGTTTTAAAAACGTTTGTCCGTTTACCGCATTTGGGGCACTCGTCACATTCGATACCCATACACTCATCACAGATGGTCTGGCTCACAAGTAAATGTGGAATTACCTCTTTGGTTTCAACGTTCGTATATGTTTCTATATCGTAGTATACAGTTATACAAGGGTTATTTTTAGGCTTAGCATCTTTCATATAACATACATGCTTTACTCCATCCGCCTTATATTCCTCCTGGCATGTAGGACAGTGAATTACGTCACACTTCTGCTTAAATTTCCCCCAATTATCCATTGTGTGAAACATACCACATTCACAGATTCTCATTTTCCTGCACGTGCCAATTGATTTATGGTAATCAAAACAGCTATTATTGAAAAATGTGCGTCTACACACATCACAGTCTCTCTTCTCAGCTTCAACTACACAGCTTTCACATTTGGTGCTTTTACACTGCTCACATACCATGTGACATTCTTTACAATGTCTCACTATATCATCCGCAAACTCGAGGCACCCTTTACACAAATCATGATGTCTCCCATATTTTCGACTTTTGTCATAACTCGCGTAAAGCCACCTTATATTACGGATGGGGAGATACGTTGTCCCTGACAATCCTAAAATAAGTAGGGGTCTTGTACGATCTCTCACACAGCTTTTAAAAACATACACAGTCCTACGACGATCATCCAACCCAAATACAACTATGCGGACATTCATTTCCTGTTCTACCCTTCTCAGATCTTCAGGCCCCATATTACAGTCAAATTCAAGTTCACAGTCTACAGCTAGTTTACGGGCACGCTCCACGACCGTAGGCAGCCAAATTTTTTGAGTCCGTGTATTTTGTACAGTAAACATACGTGCTAAGAGTACTGCTATAAAGCCGCAACCACGATCGACGTTTATATGCTTTCGGTAAATAGTCGGAGAATTGAAGTTAAGAGTATACGGTATGGCACTATGACCCGCAACACGGAATACACGGTCAATATTTACCGTGAAGTTGTCCATATTGAAGGCTATACTACTTTGGGCGGCTTGCATTATACGTCCTAATATATATTCTACATCTTCAGCCGCCAAACGTCTAAATGGCACTATCACCCAATAATCGTCTACATCACCGTCATCTGACCCGAATCCAAAGGACAGACTCGTCCTGACTTCACGCTCGTCGCGATTCTGAAGAGCAAACTCTACAATACGCTGTACAACCCGGCGTAGCCCGCGCTCAATTCCATTGCTATACATGGCTCTAGGGTCGACCCTGACTAGGCTGACCATACGTACCGTTTTGAACGGGAGAGTACCGTTTTGTATGGGTTTTTGTATGGGTTCTGTCACTGAAGAATAATTGTAAGCTCAATATGTTTATGTACTTACTTTTTCATGAATACAGAGTATTACATAACCCCCGTCCCTTTTTTGCCATCCCAATGTCCCGTTTTTGTCTCAAGGAAATATGGTCAGCCTAACCCTGACTCTATACCGATTTCTAGTCAAGGCTGGGGTGGGGGCTGCGGATCGCACCAATTCGATCGTTATATTATCCTCTGCAGAACGGGGGGTAACTGTGACGGATGAATTAGGGGGTATATTAGCGGAAGGTGCTGATGGGGGGCCTGTTGCGTAGGAGGTTGATGGTTGGGGATCTATTATTGTAGACTTAACAGAACGGGGGGCAACTGTGGCGGATGAATAAGGGGATATATTAGCGGGAGGTGCTGCTGGGGGGCTTGTTGCGTAAGAGGTTGAGGGTTGGGGATCTATTACTGGTGCAACAGGCGCGTATTTCGGTCGCTTTATACCTGACGTGGGGTTCTCACACCTCCGCTTTGGACGTGCTACTGGTATCGCTGGTGAGGATTCGTTGGCAGGGGAGGAGATTACAACTACACTGTCGTCGAGGTCATCCGTAATGTCAATGATGGGATGCTCTACCTCATCGTCATTCACGGTTCTGTGGGAGAAGAAAGCAAAATATAAGGAACAGCACTCAAAATTTGCAATATTTTGTAAATGACCCACTTAGGAGTGTGACGTGTTAGAAATGGACTCTGTAGAAAAATTCAGATTCACGAGTCCATCCACATGTATTATATCTGGACCTACAGGATGTGGTAAAACTGTGTTTATGCTTAAAATCATTAAAGAAAAGGGAGAGATGTTCTCGAAATTTGTGCATAAAGTTATATGGTGCTATTCGACGTATCAATCAGTGTTCAACGAGTACCAAGATGATATTTTGTTCCACAACGGCGTATATGACGTTAATTCGTTAAAGGGAAATGAACATACAATCATTGTAATTGACGATCTCATGTTGGAGATGGATAAAACGTTTGCCGAGACATTTACAGTATTCTCCCACCATCTCAACATAAGCGTGTTCTTCATCAATCAGAATCTATTTTTCAAAAATAGATACATACGCGATGTGTCGTTAAATACGCAATATCTAGTCTTATTCGCGCAACGTAGAGATGTATCACAAATTGGGGTATTAGCCAATCAAATGTTCCCGAATCAGCGTAAGGAGTTTTTGGAAGTTTATAAAGAAGCTACAAGCACACGTTACGGATATTTGTTTTGCGACCTTCATCCACGAAACACGTTTAGAGTGCTTCTACGAACGAATATATTTCCAAACGAGCCTGAAACGGTGTATATTCCAGAATGACAAAGAGACTAAAGAAATACCGTGAATTAATAAAAATCTATCATCGACTGCCCCGGGCAATGCAGCAGATGTTTATTAAAAATATCGACGCCGACTTTTTAAAATGCATCTGTGAAATCTGTCTTAACGTTATAAATTGCAATGTATCAATGAAAACCCCTCAGAAGGCTCGCCTACGCCGCTACAAGAACATAATACGTGCACTCGCTCGTAAAAGTCAAACTGTAGCGAAGAAAAAACGAATTATTGTACAAACAGGAGGGTCATTTCTCCCCATCTTATTTTCAGTTTTGGGTCCTTTACTGACTAGATTAATATAATGAAGAAAGTGGTAGTGATTCCCCACGAGGTGTACGCTTCACTGCAAAGGAATCCAGACACGGATCTAGATCCCCGTAAAAGCAGACTTAAAAGAATGGAAAGCGAATTGCTAGCCCTATTAAACAGTGAAAAAACATCTGATGAGAAAAGAATCTTATACCAAGAAGCTCTGCAGAAATTTCTTCACGAGTACGAAAATTATAAGAGCCCTACAGAGATTCCTGTGGTTATTAGGCACAGCAAGGGGGACGATGGACATGGCGACATAGGCTCTGTGCCCGACGATACAGCTAACCAACCAAAAAGATTAGCCACACAACATATCGAACATGTATTAAAAAGCACCCTCCCACATACATTGATGTATGTGGACCGATACAGGCGAGCTCATTGTGGAAGGATCAAAGGTACAGGGATCGAATATCGTAGACATTGTCCATGATCTGGTGAGAAAGTGGGATAGGCCATCACCATCAGGATGGAATCATATTAAAGCAAGACTACAACAAATAAATGTCCCTAAAACGTTGATAGGAAATCTGAACAGGTTAAAAGACTTGGAACATGCAACGCATGTGACACATTTGAAGGAGCCGTCACCCCCGGCGGTAACACCTTTGAAGAGGAGCAAGAAGAGGTTAAACCAGCCCTACCCACGTGCCTCTAAAATACGCAAATGGCTAACGTATTAACTAAACGCTATTATGACATTTCTAACCCATCCTCTTACGGCGGTGTAGATAGACTGTACAGAAGTGTTTACGTAGTAGGAAAAAAAGATGTTGAAAGATTTTTGAGGGAGCAGGACGCTTATACGCTTCATAAGCCTGTGAGAAAAAGGTTTAAAACAGCCAAGACAACGGCTTCCTCGATTGATTCTATTTGGCAAGCAGATTTAACAGACATGCAAAGATATTCTGTGTATAACGATGGTTACCGCTACATTCTATTCATAATAGACGTATTCTCTAGATATCTGTGGCTAGTTCCTCTGAAAAATAAATCACCTGAAACAGTTGCTAAAGCCACCAAAACGCTAATGTTAAAAGAAAACAGGGTTCCTGGCTATTTTTGTACGGATATGGGGAAGGAATTTATAGGCCGTGCTTTTCAGAACATGTTGATAGAGTTTAATATCAGCTATTACACAACCAATTCTATACATAAGGCTTCTTTAGCTGAAAGAGTTCAGCGCACCATAAAGGAACGCATGCACCGTTATTTTACACATAAAAACACATACAGATTTCTAGACATTCTGGAATCATTGGCATCATCCTACAACCGCTCACACCATCGCACGATTGGGACAACACCTAACGAAGTTTTAGAAAGAGGTACGCTCCCGAGAAGAGATGGATCACCACCACCACCACACTCTGCGCGCTTCAAAATCAATGATTATGTAAGGCTGTCGCGTTCGGGGAATAAATTCGCAAAGGGTTTTGAGCAAGGATGGACACGCGAGATTTTTAAAGTTAGGGCTATGAGACCTAAAGGTGAGATAATGATGTATTACATTGAAGATTTGAATGGGGAAGAAATCTCAGGAGGTTTTTACCGCGAGGAATTGCAGAAAGTTGCGTTTAATTTAGAAAAAAATGTGTTTAAAATTGAGAAAATTTTAGGAACAAAGGTTCAGGAAAGAGAAAAATGTACCTGGTGAAATGGCTAGGGTACCCAGAAAGCTTCAACACCTATATAAAAGCTGATGCAATAATGAAGCTTAAATAGTATGCAACATGGCTCCTAACCATTTCTACGTCACACTCCCGTCCTCCTCGTCCCTGTCTGTACACCCTAACAACACACTAGCCAACTTTGTAACAGAGCTCCACAAGCACATTGAATTGGGTCGTGATTCGTATGAGGTGGGGATATGCGAAATTCAGCTGGACACCATCTTTTTAAATATTGAACATAAAGAGCCCGTTTTTACGATTCTTAGAGACATTGACGAGTGTGAAAAAGCTGGGGTAGCTATGGATGAAACTATGCGTATCGCTCGGACTAAGATTGCACGGTATTACAGTACAGAAGTAAGACTAGGACCGGGTCAATATGGTTCGGCCGAGGATGTTGTGAGAGGCTTAAACGTAAGTTTAAGAAACTCAAACCTTACGAATGATTTAGTATACGAAATCGTAAACAACCCTGCACATACACTAATCCTAAAATCAAAGACTAACAGACGTATTAAAGACCATAGAAAGTTCCAAATTCTAGCCAATGGCCGATATAGCGCAGCCTTCCAAAGAGACACATTTCACGAGACACAGCATGACTTGTCCAGATTAATGTATCAATTGAAGATGGAGAAATTGGCTGAAAGGTCCCCAGACATGTGCTATATTTACAGTAATATAGTGGAGCACCAGTTTGTTGGGGATACCCAGGCACGCCTGCTGCGCATTGCTCACATCCCCAACCATAGAGGAAGGAGTTTGAGTATTACATATGACAGACCCCATTATGTGAATGTCGCAACTAATTTAATAACCAATATCTCAATATATATAAGAACGATTGAGGGTGAAAATTCCCATTCGGTAACGGGAGCTTAACAGTGAAGCTACACTTTCGACGCACTGAGTTATAATGGATAGAAAGCCTTTCACCGTCTATCGAGGGGTGAGATACCAGCGCGGTAGTGGACATGGGTCCATTTTTTCATCCATACTACGTACGGCTGTTCCTTTGCTGAAGAGGGGGGCCAGATACCTCGGAAGGAAAGCGCTACAATCAGTTATTAACACTGCAGAAGACATATTGGCCGGGGCTAAACCTAACGAAGCTCTAAAAAAACATTTAAAGCGTACACGGGACGAAATCATCAAAGATACAAAGAGAAAAATGCGTGGTGGCGGGAAGAAGAAGAAGAGGGCTGCCCGGAAGAAGAAGGGGTCACGTGGTATTAAACGTAAAAGGCTATCAAAAAAGAAGTGCTGTTGCGAATGAAACCTATGGTTGACCACTTTTTTGACTGATATAAGCTAAGGACATTGATCTCATGAATCATAGTTTGTTTACCACTTGTCGAGAGAGGAGTCACTATTTCGCCATGGCACGCTTCATCCACCCATGTAGTTCACAATGCTGTAAATCGGAGCTGTCCCTTTTTGAGCTGCCTCCAACCAAGTTTCTATTGAGCACAGTGACTTTATTACAATTAACCCTTTAAACACAATTAGTTCCCCGAGTGCACCTATAGAATTCGTGATACCCAGCTCAGGCCCTTACTTTTTTGATCCAAGCTGTGTGCACATGTACGCTAAGCTACGTATAGCCCATTCTGATGGAACGGTCTGCGATGACAAATATGCTGTATACCCTGAAACAAACTTTCTGCACTCCATATTCAACCAGTGTGACGTATATTTAAATCAGACCAACATATCGGCAGGCACGGGGTACTATCATCTACGAGCCTATCTGGAAAATGTCCTCAACTTTTCCAAAGAAGCGAAGGCTACCTTTTTAAGTGCCGAGGGATATTATCAAACTAAAGATGAAAATAGTATAAAGGACAAATTTTAAAATTCTAAAAAGAAAATATACGAGTGTTTTGGACGGTTGCACACAGATTTCACTTTCCAGGAGAAGTTGCTTGTCAACGGGGTGGATATGAAAATAAAGCTCACCCGCACGAGTCCTGAGATCTGCTTAAATCTGGATGCTGATCAAGAAGAGGGTGCAAAGCCCGTTGTGGTTCACATTATGGACACATACCTCCGCGTACGGCGAGTGAAATTAAGTTCACCAAAACAACTAGAAATTGAGAAAAATTTACTAAACGCTACAGTGAAATATCCTATTAACAGAGTGCAAATCAAACTATATACGGTTCCTGCAGGGTTGGCATCGAAGCAGATAGAAAACATTGCCCTGGGAAATCTTCCTAAAAGGATATTAATCGGTATGCAGGATCATGCTTCGGTGAATGGAAAATATAAAAAGAGTGCCTTTAAATTCGAGAATTTCGGACTTAAAAATATAACTCTATACGTTAATGGCACTGCTTTGGGTGGAACAATGGGTACGGACTATTCATCAGACGCTGTGTTACCTCTTTGTGCCAGAGCCTATAGTAATCTGACCCATATTGCAGGTGATTGTGATGAGCTTGGTAATGGGGTAACGCAGGAAGAATTCATTGATCAATTTAACCTTTATCCGTTTGACATTACACCTGACTTATCTGCTAGCGTAAATACCCATTTAACCCCACAGCAGAGCGGAAACATCTCAGTGCGGCTGGAATTCGCCAAGCCTATAGACGCTCCTATTAGTGTACTAGTATATCTCGAATCGCAAGCCCTAATAGAAGTAGATAGATTTAGGAGCGTTATCACTGACTTTTAAAATGGATGCTAATACACTTCAGAAAGTAATGGAACGAGTCACACGTTCCAAATTTAGCGGAGTATTTGCAAAGAATGAAACATTGAGTTTGCCAAGTACGCGAGAATGCGGTAGTCTTATTGTGAACACAGATGTCATCGGTAATGAAGGGATTCACTGGATCGCTGTCTATTTTAAAAATAGACAGCGCCTGTACTATTTTGATTCACTCGGTACTCAACCCTGGAGTGACCCTATTATTGTAAAATTTCTCGCTCAGGTACATATTCCCGAAGTTGTATGGAACCCATTTCGTATACAAGGATATTTTAGTAATGTTTGCGGAATGTACTGCGTCTCATTTCTCACGCATATGTCATGTGATAAAGAATTTATAAATTTTTTAAATTTATTTGACCCGTGTCACACTCGCCGAAACGATGAAATGGTATGCAGACAGATAAAAATCCGTTTTCCAATTGTACGTACTCGTTGTATAGTATAATGTTTTTGTTCGTATATTTGTAACGGTATATTCTGTAGTTGGTTATTGTACTGATTTCTTTCATTTAATAAATTTATGAAAATATATTGTCTTCTTACCCCAAAAAGATCGAAAAACACTTACATTATTTCGGTGTGACATTGCTGACTGATCAGTATATCCTCCGTATTCATGACACGAGATTCTTCAAAAGATTGTATAACACGTGTCAAATCCTCATCGGACCTTAAAGGAATAATGTTCATTCTTTTAAAACATATACAGAGTATACAGACAGATCCCCATTATGTGAAGATATCTTTGGTTCATTTAAGAGGAATAACATTGATTACCATAAAAAATTTCGATTTTAGCATAATGGGGATAAGAGGTAAAACCAAATAACATTGATTGCCATAAAAAAATTTCGATTTTGGTGAGTATCTAAATGAAGTATTTGACGAGATACTACAACCCTCCATATATATAAAATCGAATTATAGACACTTACATTTCTATGGTAGTCCCTTGCGTCGGATTGTAAGGAGCGTCACTGCAAATATCTTCAACGGTTTGCGTTGGAAATAATTCATCACGGTCAATGCGTTAAAAAGATTAATTGCAGTTAATGCTGCAGTGTCACTTTCTTCATACAAATCCGGGGAGACGTACAGGTCCATGGTGGAGGGAATGATTATTCACTGACGCGAAAATAGCTACTGTTACTCCCAACTGAAAAATATCCCCTTTTATATGCACAATCGCCAAGCTCCGCCCCAAAAGACCAGATGTTCGTAGTGATTGGCTGCCGTGTAGCTGGGTGGAGCTATGACGTGTACCAATCCGCTATAACGGGGCCGGACGACTAATGACATCTTTATATTTTCTCAAAGAAGTATATCCTAATTATATTTTTAAAAAAGCATTCGGTTTCCACATTAAACTGTGGGTCTGAGGTGGAGTGAAAACTTTACCCGTTGTTACAATTCGAGCTAGTTGTTATTATTACTAAAGAGAAAATCATGCATGCTTTTCGGTCATACTACTGCCTCGGATCAAATGATCCTGTTATTTTAAATCCGGTTCAATAATCCTGTTATGTTGAAATGTGGAAGAGTAAGCAACGACTCCCTGACGAGATGTATTTCGGGCCACAGAACAGCTGTTCACTGAAGACTGCATGTTCCACATTTTATAATAAAGAAATTATAAATATATCCTAATTATATTTTTAAAAGAGCGTTCGGTTTCCTCGTTAAACTGTGGGTCTAAGGTGGAGTGAAAACCTGAACCGTTGTCACTCTTCGAGCTAGTTGTTATTATTATTATTAAAGAGAAAATCATGCATGCTTTTCGGTCATACTACTGACTCGGTTCAAATGATGCATTAACATGCTTTTCGGTTATACTACTGACTCGGGTCAAATGATGCATTAACATGCTTTTCGGTCATACTACTGCCTCGGATCAAATGATCCTGTTATTTTAAATCCGGTTCAATAATCCTGTTATGTTGAAATGTGGAAGAGTAAGCAACGACTCCCTGACGAGATATATTTCGATCCACAGAACAGCTGTTCACTGAAGACTGCATGTTCCACATTTTATAATAAAGAAATTATAAATATATCCTAATTATATTTTTAAAAGAGCGTTCGGTTTCCTCGTTAAACTGTGGGTCTAAGGTGGAGTGAAAACCTGAACCGTTGTCACTCTTCGAGGTAGTTGTTATTATTATTATTAAAGAGAAAATCATGCATGCTTTTCGGTCATACTACTGACTCGGTTCAAATGATGCATTAACATGCTTTTCGGTCATACTACTGCCTCGGATCAAATGATCCTGTTATTTTAAATCCGGTTCAATAATAACGAAATTATAAATATATCCTAATTATATTTTTAAAAGAGCGTTCGGTTTCCTGGTTAAACTGTGGGTCTAAGGTGGAGTGAAAACCTGAACCGTTGTCACTCTTCGAGCTAGTTGTTATTATTATTATTATTAAAGAGAAAATCATTTTTTTCGACTCGGTTCAAATGATGCATTAACATTAGGGTGGATCGATTTTACATTTTTTTCGATTTCCATATTCTAATAGAGACAAAAACTTGCGCATGCATGAGAAAATAGCCTCTGCAAAATCTTAGCTTAATAGGTAATCATCTTCTGCCCCCGGCAGAGCGATGAAAATCATATTTTAGTAGTCAAAAACGTATTTTTCTTATAATTTTTAAATTATTTCAATATGCGTGTGTGTTATTTCATGCCTAAGCAACGATATAAATGCTATGGGAAATATATATAAATGCATTATTTAAGACAAAGAGCCGATCTGAAAATATGTATATAAATTACCTATTTTTTCAACATTTGACGTTGTTGCCGGGGGCAAAAGATATTAACGTAGGACAACGCGCTTGGAAAAACGATCATATGAGGTCTTTTTCATTGACTTTATAGTTATTAGGAATAATTTTGATGCATATTGAAATATTTATAAGAATACGTTTTTGACTACTAAAATATGATTTTCATCGCTCTGCCGGGGGCAGAAGATGATTACCTATTAAGCTAAGATTTTGTAGAGGCTATTTTCTCATGCATGCGCAAGTTTTTGTCTCTATTAGAATATGGAAATCGAAAAAATGTAAAATCGATCCACCCTAATTAACATGCTTTTCGGTCATACTACTGACTCGGGTCAAATGATGCATTAACATGCTTTTCGGTCATACTACTGCCTCGGATCAAATGATCCTGTTATTTTAAATCCGGTTCAATAATCCTGTTATGTTGAAATGTGGAAGAGTAAGCAACGACTCCCTGACGAGATGTATTTCGATCCACAGAACAGCTGTTCACTGAAGACTGCATGTTCCACATTTTATAATAAAGAAATTATAAATATATCCTAATTATATTTTTAAAAGAGCGTTCGGTTTCCTCGTTAAACTGTGGGTCTAAGGTGGAGTGAAAACCTGAACCGTTGTCACTCTTCGAGGTAGTTGTTATTATTATTATTAAAGAGAAAATCATGCATGCTTTTCGGTCATACTACTGACTCGGTTCAAATGATGCATTAACATGCTTTTCGGTCATACTACTGCCTCGGATCAAATGATCCTGTTATTTTAAATCCGGTTCAATAATCCTGTTATGTTGAAATGTGGAAAAGTAAGCAACGACTCCCTGACGAGATGTATTTCGATCCAAAGAACAGCTGTTCACTGAAGGCTGCATGTTCCACATTTTATAATAAAGAAATTATAAATATATCCTAATTATATTTTTGAAAGAGCGTTCGGTTTCCACGTTAAACTGTGGGTCTAAGGTGGAGTGAAAACCTGAACCGTTGTCACTCTTGGAGCTAGTTGTTATTATTATTATTAAAGAGAAAATCATGCATGCTTTTCGGTCATACTACTGACTCGGTTCAAATGATGCATTAACATGCTTTTCGGTCATACTACTGACTCGGGTCAAATGATCCTGTTATTTTAAATCGGTTCAATAATCCTGTTATGTTGAAATGTGGAAGAGTAAGCAACGACTCCCTGACGAGATGTATTTCGATCCACAGAACAGCTGTTCACTGAAGGCTGCATGTTCCACATTTTATAATAATGAAATTATAAATATATCCTAATTATATTTTTAAAAGAGCGTTCGGTTTCCACATTAAACTGTGGGTCTAAGTTACGCGTAAATATAAAATATTTTCATTGTAGAAATAATAATAATAATGATGATAATAAGAAACGGAGTGAGCGGTGTTTTTTGCTCGAATAGTTTGAAGAAGGATTAAGCCTCGTTCAAAAAGGTCTCTAGGGACGAATTGACCTAATTTCTGCTTTTCATCGTGTGTGTGTGTGTGTGTGTGTTGTTTATTCGTTTATTATATATATATATATATTATATATATATATATATATATATATATCCGGGTTTGGGGAATGACAATCGTGTGTTTTGATTTTTTCCGTAAATTTTCTTTTCATTTGGAGTGAAGGGAGACTTATCAAGAGCGGACTGGAAGGAAGGTCTCTCAACCAGCAGGTGTTCTTCGAAAATATAAAGATGTCATTAGTCGTCCGACCCCGTTATAGCGGATTGTTTTGGCTAATTTCAACTTTAAATTCGTTTCGTTATTCGTGACTTAAATATTTATAATAAAAATTAAGTGTGTAAAAATTATTTATTTAATAAACAGAATTTAATTGGATTCATCTACCGTCATATATTGTGGTACACTATTTAAATGGATGATTAATATATGGTTTTTGCTATCTGGAATACATGGTGCTATCTGGCAACTGAATACATGGCGCTATCTGGCAACTCAGCCAGAATAGAGGTTTATAAAAGACCGAGAGACGACTGACGGAGTCATTACAAGCTCGGCTCCCAGCCGAGCAAGGACCTCTGGTCCTTCTCTTTCTGGCCCTTTGGGAAAACCCCTTAGAGGCCTCTTAGGTTAGGTAAACGAAAATAGCTTGGGGAAGAACTCCGCCTCCAAGTTGCATGCCTTGCAATCAAAGGCAACTACTCTCTCTCTCTCTCTCTCTCCTTCAGGTGTACCCCTCCCCCCCCCACTTGGCTCAGCCAACTGACTGATTCAGCCACCTGGCTGATTAGGAGCCTATAAAACAACGCCTACTCGGCTGAAGTCTTAATATGCACTTGGCTCCTGCCAGGTGAACACCTCTCCTCCTTTCTCTCCTCCTTTCTCTCCTTTCTGGCCCTTTGGGGGGAATAGCTTGGGGGAGAACTCCGCCTCCAAGTTGCATGCCCCTTACAACCCCGGTTGGCAACAAAGGGCCCTTTGGGGGTATTTTTTCTTTTTTTTCCCCTTTTTTCCTTTTTTTCTTTTTTTTGCCACAACCCCACCCCCTTTGCAACATTACGTAATCACTTGCAACATTCTTGCACTCTCCCCTTTTGCGGCTATACTACTAAAGCTATCTGATAGATTTATATTTAAAAAGGGTTTATTTTAAGTCTTTCATTTTTAGGGAACACTTTCTTTTAACTCCTTGATCGGTTTGACTGTACAGGTATGGTACCACCAATCCGAGTGTAAACCAGTACGAGCGTATTTGTACATTTTAAATTTTTTGTTACATTTTCAGTTCCTCAGAAAAGCCAGTGGAGAGCAGGTGACTATTTCACACCGAACAAAAGATTAAAATTAAATTTTTTAAATACTTTTACTTTTTTATTTTACTAGGTTTTATGAAAATCAATGCACGGTAATTTCAAATTTTATTTACCGTAAAAGCGTCTCTATTACTTCCTTAATGCCAAGGGGTTTAATCTAAGATTGAATAAAAATCGTCTGACGTTAGTGGTAAACTGAACTGTCAAACACTGAAGGGCTAACATAAATTGCAAATCCAACTCTCCAAACGCTTCCTTTGATTTCGGCAGATGACGATGACGCAGGATAACCGCTGGCAGAAGGATGCCGCCGACCAGAATTTCGACTATATGTTTAAACTTCTTATAATTGGCAATTCATCGGTGGGCAAAACGTCTTTCCTTTTTCGGTACGCCGACGACTCTTTCACGTCGGCTTTTGTGTCGACGGTAGGCATCGATTTTAAGGTTAAAACAGTCTTCAGAAACGATAAAAGAGTAAAACTTCAGATATGGGTACGTACAAACATTTGTTATTTTTTTTATCACTTAGCACTTTTTAGTACTTTTTAGAACTTTTTAGCACTTTTTAGCACTTTTTAGCACTTAGCTTCGTCTTTTAATAAGGCTTTAAAACGCACGACAAACAGAATCATTCAGAATATGTGCTAATGAATGTTAAAATGTTAAATAGATAAAATCTTTGAGAAAAATTGCGGAATATCATCATCAGAGTTATAACTCTGTAAAAATCCGCCTATGTATTCAAGTCACGCGTGTGAGAAGATATTTATTTTTGGATGATAAAGCTCATGGGAAATTTTAAAACTATGATCACATTTCTTAGGCTTTTTTCCATAATAAATAAATAAAAAAATTTGATAAATGTTTCTAATATGGTTAATGAGACCTACTAATCAAGAATTCTTAATTAAAATTTCATAAAAAGTAGCACTTTCCTTTTGAAACGTAGTACTTACTTAAGGGGTAATGGCAAAAAGGACGCACGTTTAAAAACTTGATTTTGAGAAAAAGAGCTTTGAAGTTCTTATTTATAATGCTACCAAAATGAATATGCATTTAAAATTGTCATTTCAGATCTCATTCATATCCTGTGATATTACCTTACTAATAATATGTATAAAGATGAGAAATGCCCAAATCATGCAAACGGGTGTAACGTGAGTTAAACCTTTCTGCCATCACGACCATAAATGCCGTTACAAGTACAGTTCAAAAATATAATAAGCAATAACGTTATCATAAAGTACATTATTATTTTTTCATACTCCTTTTGTTGACTTTATACGCGCAGGAAATGAAAGAAATATGAAAAAAAGAATAAAAATATATTTTCTGATAAAGAAAATTATCAGAAAGTAAACTTTGGTAAGGACTTGTTTTAAAGAACATTTTTTTCTGAGAACTTAAAAGAGGAAGTTCCGAAAACTAAATTACATTAAAATTCATGCAAAAATTCCCATTTTTTAACTTTATTGTGCGGAAATCACATACAGAAACGAGTTTTATACTTTTCCTTTATATGAAAAAGCAATATCGTGAAAAGTTTAAGTTCACAGAATCAGAAATGTAAATATGACTGCAATAAACTAAAAATACCCTAAGCTATGATTTTCTAAAACCCTAAACAGAGAAATATTTCACGTGGAAAAGAGTTTGGTTTGGTACTTGTAGGTTATCTCCACCCCCCCACCAATTTTGACAGAATATTTTCGTTAAAACTAACGAAAATATCACGACTTAAACTAATCAATTATCAAGGGCGTACAGTTGATCTATTAGTACATAGTAAATACTATTCCAGAAACAAACAATGTTATAATTAATAATAGATCAACTGTACGCCCTTGATAATTGGTGAGATTAAGTCGTGATATTTTCATTAGTTTTAACGAAAATATTCTGTCAAAATTGGTGGGGGGGAGAGAACCTACAAGTACCAAGAGTTTATATAAAAGAAATGTTAGATTCATAATAAAATATTGTTTAGGTATTTCAGAAGAGAACTGTGCTGAGAGATCTCATCACTCATTGAAAGGAAAAAATTAAATGTTAAATACAAGTTGTTCTTACTTTAATATTAGAAAAGTGAAAGAAACATGTTTCATTCCCTTTTCTAAATAATAAAGGTAAAATTAAGGTAATTCATTACAGCAGTAAACAAAGGTCTCTTTTTGGAGCAAGTGTAGTTTACGTCCCCTTGTGGTGCTTACTGTAGTTTACGTTCCCCTACATTATCCTAGTGTAGTTTGCGTTTCCCAACTTTGTCCGCGTATACCTAATCAAATAAAACGTTAAAACTAACGAAAATATTACGACTTAACCTAACCAATCGTCAATTTATATACGAGGGGAGGTCAGAAAATAAGGTTACATGACGTATAATTTCGTAACTAAAGGACCCACATTGATTATGTTTGTATCGGGTGAATTTGTTAATCATTGTTGGCAACACTGTACGTCAATTCGGCTGCCATCTACCGTACATTGGTTATATGAGTCAGTTGAACATGGCGGCTCGACTGGAACAGTGCCCTGCTCTACGGAGCAGTCCAGGACGTTTACGTTTAATGGCCGCTCGTAAACGTTCCAGTGTTGAACAATATGCAGCTGCATTGATTGTTGTGCCTTCATGAAGTCTGCGAGCAAAACGCCTTTGTGGTCCCAAAACACGGTAACCATCACTTTGCCAGCGGACCTCACAATCTTGAACATCTTTGGTCGCGGGAACCCATGGTGTTTCCATTCCATGCTGGCACGTTTTGTTTCCGGAGTACGGTGATGAACCCATGTCTCGTCTCCTGTGACAATTAGGGGTTAAAACCGGTATTGAAATACCGGTATTGAAGAAGTACAAATAATACCGATATTATAGGTTTTCGGTATTGACAAAAATTGCTATTGTAAAATTTAGGCAATTTAGTCCTCCGATAAGACTGAAGTGGAAGCAGATTCATTACTGAGTGAATACATGCAAGAAATGGACAAACTAGGAAAAGTGCCATCTAAAAAAATTCCATTGATTTTGATGTTACTAATGAATTTAAAAGCTTGGAAGTTACTTTACAGAGAAGTGAGAATTTAGAGAAGCTGTACAAGGCTCTGCTTTCAATTAAACCTACAAGTGCAGAATCAGAAAGAGCCTTTTCTGCTGCAGGCCTATTTCTGACGAAACTGAGATCAAGTCTATCTGAACAATCCCTAGATGCTCTTTGTTTCCTCAAAGCATACTTTCAAAATCAAACTAAGAAATAAATATTTAGATACTAATAATTTCTATCTACCCCAGTAGTTGTATAATAATATGCTAAAAAAAAATTCAAATAATATTTTTATTACAATTTAGTAATTTACTGTATAAACTTTTTCGAATAGAATGCCATCTATTTGGAGTTGGGTCATTAATTTATAGTAAATACGGTGAGTACTGCAAGTCCCTCAGACTTGTGGGAGGGTTGGTAGGGTGGCACCATAATAAATCAAAATAAATTATTTTTTTCATAATACCGGTATCAATACCGGGATTAGCATAATTGCCTCCAAATACCGGTATTGTAAATTTTCGGTATTATGCAAGCACTAGACTGACAATGCACTCGAGAAATTCTGACAAACTCGGAATATCGTTGCAGAAATGACAGGGCACTGTTCCAGTCGAGTTGCATGTTCAACCGACTCATATAACCAATGTACGGTAGATGGCAGCCGAATCGACGTGCAGTGTTGCCAAAAATGATTAACGAATTCACCTGATACAAATATAAATATAAATTATACGCCGTGTAAACTTATTTTCTGACCGCCCCTCGTATATACAGTGTGTGTGTATGTATATATATATATATATATATATATATGATGAATGAAACCACGAAGGAAAGGAAACACAGAATGGTGCTCAAGCGCTTTCGTCTAATGACATCCTCAGGAACACCATTCTGTGTTTCCTTTCCTTCGTGGTTTTATTCATCATAAATATTTTTCACGTGTTACTTTCGTGAAATAATTTTCATATATATATTATATATATAATAATATATATATATATATATATATATATATATATATATATATATATATATATATATATATATATATTGACGATTGATTAGGTTAAGTCGTAATATTTTCGTTAGTTTTAACGTTTTATTTGATGGATTCATTTAAAAAATGTCTCCTAAAGATCCTAGTGTACCTCGTAGTGTAGTTTACGTTCCCCAACTTTGACCTAGTATAATTTGTGTCCCCTTTTGCGTCAGGGGAACGTAAACTACACTTGCTCCCTCTTTTTTTTATTAAGAAATGGATTTATTGGATCACCTGAAGATCAGGGCCCTCAGCCTTCTTTAGTTAGCTTTATAAGGCTAACTAACGAAAATATCACGACCTAACCTAATCAATCGTCAAGGGCGTACAGTTGACCTAACGATTGGTTAGATAGGTTAGGTCGTGATATTTTCGTTAGTTAGCCTTATAAGGCTAACTAAAGAAGGCTGGGGGCCCTGATCTTCAGGTGATCCGATTTATTTAACATAACTAATAATTCACTATGTAACAAAATTTTGGAAAATTTGTGTTTATCTTATTTTTTTGGTGTTTCTTTATGTTTTTGAGTGCGCTGAATTAAAAAATTGCATTAGTTTTCTCGTGAAAACTCTAGTTTCTTCTGAAAACCATAATCTATTTTTTGTACCTAGTGGCTTATCAGAGAGCAAAATCACAATGAAGAAAAGGGAAGGAAAATAAATATATTTTATATTTAAAGATATATAATGTATATATAATGTATATAATGTATATATAATGCGTATATAATGTGTATATTATATAATGCAACCAAATATAATATGCACACAAATATGCTCACAAATCTAAACGGATAATGCTTAAAAATGTACATTTGGGCGATTTTTTTCTCTTGTAATCCCGTGGATTATCACGTATTAAACATCAAATATAGTCGCCCATCATAGCTTCGTCCCATTTTCCCTGATATCTCCTCTCCATGGTTTGGATATCTTGGTGAAAACGTTCACCATGTTCTTCACTTACGTCACCCAAATTTGGTCTGAAGAATTCTAAATGCGAGTCCAGATAGTGTAACTTCAGAGACATCCTTCAACCTAACCTTGGAAAGTGTTTGAGTAGATTTTCTACTAGCTCTTTGTAGTTGTCGTTCTTCTTGTTACCTAAAAATCCATGGACTACAAGCCGAAATGACTGTAGTTTATTTTGTCTAGCAACTGCTTTACATTTTCATATTCTCCCTTCAATTCAACCAAATGAGCCACAGGAATAGATGGAAATGTTTCCATTATGTAGTAGGACGCCTTTTAAGCTTCTACAGTAGTTGAACTGTCAATAAACAAAGGCCAATCAGCAGGGTTGTATTCAATTTCTATCTCAGCAAAAAGGCCATTCACATGACATCATCTTGACACTTGGGTCCAAAAGATTCCACTCTTTAAGGCGGGACGTCATAATTTCTGCATTGGTTTTCGTAAGGTTCATATCCCTGCTTAGGTCGTCTATGTCTTTCTGGTTTGGGAAATGGGGTGACGTATTGGAGCTTGCCTCGAAGTCAGCATCTTCATCTTCATCGGAGGATATTAAAGGCGTTTCTTCTATTTCCTCCATGGTGGGTGGGCATGGAACGGTAAATCTTCATTATGGGGGACTGAAGCAATAGAAAATGAGATATTTGTATATAGGACATTTTTTCGACCTTTACCTCTCTTGTAGAGAGAAATGTCTACCATGCAGAAGTAGCAATCATCGTGGTGATTGGTTTGCTCCCTCCAAATGCGAGGAATAGCAAATGGCATGCCTTTTCTGGTACCTCGCAGCCATCCTTCTAATGTGGAACGGCAGCTTCCACAGCAAAAGTGAGGTGCCCATGATTTATCTTGATCGCACAGAGACATGCCAAAGTAAGCGTGATATGCTGTATAAAACTTCGTTCCTGTGTCAATTTTGTGCTTTACTTGCTTTGGATGGTCGCAAACATAGCAAAATGAATCTGCAGAGTGTCTGCAGGGCCTGTTGGTAGCCATCACCATATAATTCTAATTCGAATATCTATAAAACACAAAAAAAACATTTTATAAACAGAAATAAGAAACCAAATGTGTAGAAAATATTTAATAATGGGCCTTAACCAATAAAAACATTACTAATAAACCCCAGTTTTGGGGACACTTTGAATTTTGCACTTGAAATTACTTTTGCTATCTCAGAAAAATGCCTTCAAAATGGAGAAAAAGTAAGATTTCTAAATTTGACCATATCATAAAAACTATAGTTTTCTCAGCAAAACCGATGCCAAATCTGTAATCAGCATAGCCGAAACATGTAGAAAAGATCGAAAAATCAACATAAACAAAAAATTGTTGCACAGTGATAATTCAAGTAAAGCCGTCAAAAATTTATATGAAGAAAACTCCCATTTTTTTCTGAACGTAAATAGTTAATTATAAAAACGTTTCGTCTATATAAATTATATACTGAGTGATTACTTATTTTAATAAGCGCGTTATTGTGGAGAGATGCAGAGGCATTCTATATTCCGTTTCTTATTTTGAAAGAATGACATACAGCCCTAAAAAAGTGGAGCAGCTAATTTTATTTGAGGGGCCCTTGATTAAGTTACAACTGAACGTGCCGTGCATTCAGAGATTGTAGATCGTGAAAGATGTCTCGCAAAGTTGGAAAGTTGGCGCTCATGATATACCACTATCAAATAACCCGCGGTAGCATGACTAGACAATCAGACCGGATTCAAAGTGAGAGGTAGATAACATAAAATTTTGGTGTTGCAAATTTGAGATCACCACAGTGCATATAAGATCACGCATTTATTTGTCAAACAAGTAAACTGTACAAATAAACCTTCACCCAGAACGGCTATTAGTGGTTACAAAATGAACAAAAGAAACTTTCATCGGCAGGCGAAGTCCATTCCACACAACGCTTCCAGACCTTACAGTAAATGTTAATTTATTGCATCATACAGGTCAACGTTATTTGCATAAGTAGGCTAAAATACCTCTGAGGGAACCTTTCTTTACAGTCGTCAGTTAACATGGTCGAAAGGGATGACAGACTCATAACATTTTGGGCGTCTGTATCATCGTTTCCGACACTGTTAATCTTCCTTAATTAGCTCTAGTCAAATGTACGCGCATGGCCAGCACTTTGGAATTCTGTAAAGACTAATTTCGTATTCATCAAAGGAGGCCTCAGTTTTTCCAAATGCATATCTGTTCTTGGCAACCATCTCCTTCTATTATTTCAGTGAAGTGTTTCGCACTTAAATTCACTTCGGCTGCAAGAGGATTGTATCATATGTCATATCTCCTAAACTTTACTTATACTGGAAGGAATGGAAGGCTCTTCTCTGGACGCCTATAGTGAAGTATTGGCACGAAACTGTTGAACTCATTTAGGAACATCCTGATTGTCATTTGCAAAGACAAAGACCTTCTCCCACATCTGTGGCAGTTCTACAGAAAATTATAACTGAACTTTAGCATGTTAAGATACAGACAGCCAACACTTCTATATGTTAAATGTGTCCCAGCCTTTCATGAGGTTCATTGGAAAATTACTAGATATTAACTGGTAGTGTTCCAGTTAGGTTGCATCATAGATGTATGTATTAATGATCAGTCATGAAGGCCAAAAATTGCCAGAGTGCTCAGGCCAACAAATGCAGCCCATTTCTCCATGGCCTGTATTATTAATACCAGCTTCATCGAGATTTGAAATCCCCTACCTCAGGTCTTCAATTCCCTTATAGGAAAACTGTGCTAGTTGCTGAGCTACGGACGCTAGCATAACTATACGCAAGGTGCTATAATAAAATTAATTTCTCTTACAAGAGATGGGTGCTCATTCTATTCTGGCTGAGCTCTGTATATTACATTATAGAGCGAAAGGAGAAGTACACAGAAAACTAATAATAACTATTTAAATCTGTCTGAAAAAAACTGTGAAAATGCTCGTAAACAGGTGCAGTAAGGGAAATTCAAACGTTCACCATTTTCTCAGCTTATTTCCATAATCAACCAAAATTGTTTACCCACAATTTATTGAAAATTATAATGGAAACAGATATTTTTAACGAAAACAAACGTTCGAAATAATTTACTTTAAATTTTTTATAAAGGCGTTTGATTCAGTACAAGATAAGGTAAGATAACATTCGTGTCCCATACATCCCAAGGAAGTGAGGGGTAGGGTTCGAACCAACGACTCAACGGAGTCTCAGCACTGTCGGGCAGCGCCCTAACAGATCGAGCCAGGAGAGGCTCGTTTCATCACAAGAATTGTGTTTTATTCTTAATTTCGGATCGTCACATACGTATCTTGTGGCAACATAACCTAAATATTTAAATTGGTGCACCTGCTAAGTTGCAACATCGTTTATTTTAACATCTGTAAATTCTGCTGTTTAAACTTTATATTGAAGATAGAAGCCCAATATTTCGAGTACAGACACTGAATGTAATATTCTCCTATTTTTTTTACAGGATACGGCTGGGCAAGAGCGATATAGGACTATTACAACAGCTTATTATCGGGGTGCCATGGGATTCATTCTTATGTACGACGTGACAAATGAAGAGTCATTTAATAGTGTACAAGACTGGTAAGTCGAGGTTCAGAAATTTACTGCGCATTTCTTAGACATATTATTTACCTTCATTAAAATCCTTGAGCTAAACTCAATATCGATTTCCTTCTAAAAGTTTGCAAATATTATTCAGATCACTAAAAAGGGGAAAAAAAGGTTCAATACTGAAATCGGGTCTCCACGCATAATTCGACCCCAATAAACCTGTTGCTGGAAAAGCAAAAGTTGCCATGAAGGTTTGCTCGCAAAGTTACATTTTCAATTTCTGTTTTATTCTTCTTAAAATTTTATTTATTCTTTTTTACTTTCTTATTTTTTATACGAAAGATAGAAAAGTTATTTCATTTTATCTTTCATTGATTGAACCAAAGAACAAAAGTATCGGAAAATATAAGAACAAGTGTTGCTTCTCAAATATTTTTTATTGCAGCTATTTCTCTTTCTGCAATTCTGTATGCGCTTGCGCGCACACCCACTCGCCCACACACTCACCCCTCCCATATATATATATATATATATATATATATATATATATATATATATATATATGTGTGTGTGTGTGTGTGTGTGGGTGTTAATTATTATTATTATTATTATTATTATTATAAGAGAATTAATACCAGCCGCTTATACAAACATTAATTTGAAAATGGAAATTGCATGTGAAAAGTTTATAAAAAAAATTCCCATGTTACTTCTATTTAAATGACAATTATTATTTCTATTTCTTTTTTCTCAGAGAAAATGTGTGTGTGACCGTAAAAAGTAACTTAAATGATATTTGTTTAAAATGTTAATACAGAGTTCCATTTTATGCCTCAGTTGAGGATACTTTGTTATAATGTTATAATGTTTCAGACCAACAAAGACCCTAGGATCCACTCATGGCTGGTCTACCTACCTGTGTTTGTAATTGTGTATTGCGCATGTCCTCCGTGGTGGCGGAAGGGACCTATAATTATAATTTAACGTGGGTTTTTAAGTGTTTACCTAGCCTTTCTTCAGCTTTTATTTACTGAAGCTATCTATGTATATACGGTATGATACAGGGAATCTGTGTAACTAGGGATTTCATGAAATCCCTAAACTGTTGAGGGATTTCATGTAAGGTTAATTCGTGATATTTTTGTTAGTTTTAACGAAAATATTACGCCTTAACCCAACCAATCGTCAAGGGCGTACAATTGACCTAACGGCACTCAATAATTTTCCCGTAAGTTTAACGAAAATATCACGACTTAACCTTACATGAAATACCTAGTTACACAGATTCCCTGTAACATATATATATAATATATTATATATATATATATATATATATAAACAGGGTGGCGCAAAAGTCGCGCATCATAGGAATTTTCAGTGTTGACTATAATATATTATTTTTTTTTCTTTTTGGTAGGGAATGGCGGCGAAATTAACAATAGATAGACGAGAGGGTGAGCTTGGTTTTAATGATTGGAATACCAGGTACTACAAATCGATGAATCGGTACAGAATTTAAATTCCGTACCGATATATATATATATATATATATATAATTATGCGGGTTGCTTCTACAGAGCTTCAATTTAATATTTAGTAGAAATCCAATGACAAGGAGAAATGTAAATGCATATTGCTCGAAACGTTGCGCAATAAAGAAGACTTTTCATGGCATTTACATTTCTCCTTGTCATTGGATTTCTACTAAATATATATATATATATATATATGCACTAAAATGTGAATATATCACGAAAGCGCTCGGACTTCGTGTTTCCTTTTCCCTGTGGTTGTTTGCTTATATATATATATATATATATATATATATATATTATACATATATATATATATATATATATATATATATATATATATATATATATAACAAACTAATGGTTTTTAAATTAAAACAATAAATTAAATGGCCTAATTAGTTTATGCACTGTTTCTTAAAATACATTTTGAAATAAATGGTCTCCTTCCAAACGTATACAGTATATTGGTTCCCATGGCAACTTGAAATTGAAGAACTTAATTCTATGAAACTTTATTCACGGAAGGAAGACAGGACATTTGCAACCGAGTGCATATATATATATATATATATATATATATATATATATAAACTTTGTAGGATATATTTTGTGAAATTGCATTTTGTGTACAAAATTAAAAAAACGGACGCGAATTTTAATAATAAATAAAAAGTTTGAACTTTATTATTGATGTGATGCGTTGTTGTTAACTGAATTTAGAGGAAAGAACGCTAAAAATGAAGGAACCTCAACGATACGTTTCTAATCTTTAGTTTTTATGCCTAAAATCAATACTTATGCAAGGTTCTCTTTCTTCCTAACACGAGCTGCTTACAGACGATTAATTCGCTCCATTACGGATTTTTCTTTTGCAAAATATTTGTTATATCGACAGTCGATAATGATAATGATAATGATAATGATACTGATAATGATAACGAAACTATTTTTAAATGAAAATTTCATAAACTGACGCGTGGCCAAATAACAATGGAAACATATGAGGGGTCGCGCGTCTTAAGGTACCTAAGCGCCACCACAGGCGAAAACGTGTTTTTGATGGATATCATTATTTTCACCCTTCCTCTATCGCGTGGTTTGGGTTATAATGACCTTACGCCACTAGAAGTATGGTTGAAAACCTTATGAAGCGAACTACTTTTTTCACCTCTATCGCCAGCCAAAAGTTCACCCAAAGTTCGGCATAATAAGAAAATCAAAAAATTAAAAAAAAAACATATAAAATATGAAAATCTATTCCAAAAACTCATCAACATCTTCATTAGCATACTTATAACTCTAATTTAGCCAAAAATGAACGTTCTAGCTCAATTAATAATAGAGATACTATTGCCAGAATATTGCTGAACTTTGGAGGCGATTTCTGACGAATTTTAATTTTGGCGCTTAGGTACCTTAAGACTCGGGACTCCTCAATTATTATAAAGGTTTATATTTACATTCATTAAAAGTAAGAATTTTGTGAAATACCAAAATATTCTGCATATTATATATATATATATATATATATATATATATATATATATATGAGAGATATGTCTTGGCCACGTTGCAATACCGCTTCCCGTTAGAGGTTAAACGACGTTGGATCTGTTCAGTAATTGGTTAGATAACCGTACTCTGTTTCGGATGAAATAAGTTAAAGTTAGTTTAAATTAGGTCAGGTTAGGTTAAGTTCGGTTATGTTAGGGTACATTATGGCCGGTTAGGTTACACTTGGTTAGGGTACATTATCCCCGATTAGATTACGCGAGGATAGGTTAGGTTAGGTTAGTTTGGTTAGGTTAAGTCAGTCATTCTCAGTGAAAATCTGAAATAAGGTTCAAACGTGAAATCCATATACAAGCATTAGGTCGAACGTCGACACTTATGAAATTCGATTTTGTTCATGTAACGCGTAACGATCCGTGGTTCGGATCCCACATAAAGCTGTAGGTCCCCTCCATCACATTATCTTTACTGTTACGAAAGAGGTTAAACACCCTTTCCCCCAAAAAATTATTATTGTCTCCAAAGAGAATAAAACGGAGCATTATAAATATATATTAAATTATAAAGATACTCCATTCATATTTAGCGATGTAATATATATATATATATATATATATATATATATATTATATATGATACACACAGACAGTGCATGGAACAAGGAACTCTTCTGGGATAATTAAATCCACTATAGTCCGAATAAGTAATGGTAAATGACAAATACCATAGTTTTTCTTTTTCATGATGCTAGCCCGACGTGGACAACGGGTCACTCGCAAAGAGGTCTGCAAAGCAGACAGGATCCAGCTTTGGGACATGGATCTCCATGTCCCAACTATAGTGGACATGTCCGAACTATAGTGGATTTAATTATCCCAGAAGAGTTCCTTGTTCCATGCACTGTCTGTGTGTATCATAAAAAACTCAGGGGACCATTCTGAGTTCATTCCCATATATTATATATATATATATATATATATATGTGTGTGTGTGTGTGTGTGTGTGTGTGTGTGTGTGTGTGTGTGACATTATCGTAAATAAAATTGTGAAAAATGTAAATTGGATAAAGATGTCAGGGATCACCTGAAGATCAGGGCTCTCAGCCTTCGTTAGTTAGCCTTATAAGGCTAACTAACGAAAATATCACGACTTAACCTAACCACTCGTCAAGGGCGTACAGTTGACCTAACGAGTAGTTAGGTTAAGTCGTGATATTTTCGTTAAAACTAACGGAAATATCACAACTTAACCTAACCAATCTTCAAGAGCGTACAGTTGACCTAAATGGACATTCAGTTAACCGTGGGCCACACAGCAGCCACGTAATTTAAACAAAAATTATGGGGTACCCAACTGCAATACTACCGAAATTTGATTAAAGTGTAACTGTTTTGGGGTAAAACGGCGATAATGCTTTTTTTTTCTCCCCAAGTCGACATTTCGTTCGTTCACTTCGGGTATTTTCGAGGAAATTCTACTTTTATCTTAAAAAAAAAGTGTGGCGATAAAAGCGTAACATCTCATTAAAAATAAGTGAAGAACGAAGTACAGTTGAAGATATTCGTCTTAAAAATATAAAAATAATGGATACGGTCAATAAAAATTGTTTAAAAGACCATCATTTTAGTAATGTTTTTTAATGATTTCTGGCTTATATTCCGTAATCAATAAAGTCTTGATGGCGAAGGTCGTGAAATCGTTCCGTTCTAAATATAGTTTTAAGTTTTTAAGATGTCATTATTTGGTGCTTTTTAGGGTCTATTTTGATGTTTGTGAACGTTACTTGGTTTGTCTACTTGCGTTGGAGTATTCTTGGATGATGAACATTTGTTTTATGTTCAATGTAAGAGGAATTACATTCTTTTTCGGAAAAATCAAATTGATACACGTTTCTTCTGTCATTTTCAGGTTTTTTTTTTTTCAGTGCTGAAAATTGTGAAAATACTTTCCTTTATTTACAGTAACTTCTAATTGCACTTCTTAATGTTCAGATTCTTCATTTTGATTTTTCTGATTGTTAATATATTATTTTAGTTATTATATAATTATTTTTATTTTCTTAACACAGTGTTTTATTCAAATAGTTGTTAGATGTTTCGTGTGAAATATTCTTGAGAAATTCATTGTTTAGCAAATTTTTCATTATTAATTTTGAGTTTAAGATTAAATGGTGTTTTCTCAAATATTATTTTAAAAGCCCTATCTATCAACGTTTTTTATTAGTTATATAAATTGATGGATTATATGACTCATGTAGACTCGTGTATGTAACTCTTCTCTCTGTGGACTTAACATATATATTAGGGTGTGTCAATTTTGGGGGTGAAATGACTAAATTGAAAATCATGTGATTTGGTAGCAATTTAATGTAATCATTTGGCCTTGCTTCAAAAAAAATTAAAAATAACTCCTACCTACATCAATTTTAATTCAAAAATTCCATTTTTCCGTAAATTCGTAACAAAATAACAAATGTGCGCAAACATCCTATCAACATTTAAAGTGGCAATAAGATATCATTCAGAGTCTTTATTTGAAAGTAACCAATGCAGTCATGTCCTTTTTGCTGCGGTTCCTTGATATCAGCATTCGGCTTGCTACTTGCGCTTTGATGTAGCCTTCTCGCCTCTCGTGACTGTAAACTTGACTAGCTGCTTCTGTGACCATTTTCACACATCTCTCCACACTCTGAGTGTGAGAAGGCCACTTTGGCACTTGCATTGGGGCCTCTTTAAGTTGTGTTAAATCTTTGTTTGTTATACATGTTGTCAGTGGTGGCTCCAAAACTTCCGATCTCAAGTTAACTAATTCTGACAATTTCGTGGCATTGACGTTTATCGGAGGTACCTTCCTTGTCTGAACAGAGCAGTTTCCCAGCTGGTCATCATCTAGTGATGTTCCTCTAAGCTTTAGAATGAGTTCCACAGCCTCAGTTCGCTCTTTGGTACATTGGCTGCAGAGTATTGTTTGCAAACCTGCCTCTGGCCTAGCATACCAAGCGGACCTTCTCACCACAGGTAACACGATGTCCACCACTACTTTTCTTTGGGTTCTCAGTAGCTGTAATTGAAACAAGATGTGGTTGGGCCCCTCCATCCACATTGGATTAAGTTTTACATTGAACCAGTGAGGAAGATAAAACCCAAACTGTGACTTACGGGTCCAATCTCCAAGAGAGCCAGATTTTGAGGCAACTCTCCTGATCTGATTGCTTGAACAATACGATAAGCGTAAGATTGATCCGTGCTGAGGTCTTTGATAACTTCTTCAGACAACACTGGAAGGGGAGGGCCTACTTCGACCTTTAGAAATTTTGTATTTATTTCTAATTCCGTTGCTTCATCTAGCATGTTGCAAAGGGGGCCTGACCACTTGTTGCTCTTTGTAGGACCATCAAGTTCCTGGATGAGACGACGAAGAGGTAGTTCCCCTGTGTGCAAATCACATACAATCCAAACAAGCCTTCTTCCAAGTTTTTTCTCTAAATGCGTCATAACACCGCCCTGCCATCCAGTGTTCACCGCAGTTGAGTCTCCACCAACGGCCTGCAGTGAACTGTCAAGTCTTCTTTCTTGAAGCCAACATATTATTTGATCAGCAATTGCCTCTGCATGTTTCTTGCCTTCTACTTCTGCTTCAGGAACAAAGTGAAACAAATAGCGGCCACCAGGTTCGGAACACACAGAGTAGTGTTCTTCTTTGATGAGACCGGGAAACTTTCTGTCCATTCCCTCTACCTCTAGGAGAACTTTTGTGTCATCTCTTCTTCCATCAAACAAAAGGCAAGAGAGACCTTCCTCCTTCAAATCTTTTTCATGCTGATCAGATATTTCCTTCATTATTTTTTCTTGTGCTCTTCTTATCTTATTATGATCTATCACTAAGGATGTATCCTCTCGGCTGATGAGGCCTGCATCTATCCAAGCGGCAGTGACAATCTCTGCAGTCTCTCGTAGCCCCGTATGGTGGCGAATACTGGCAAGGGCAATGTTTGAGATGTCTTTAGTGTTGTATTTCATTCTCTTCGGCGAAGGTTCAGATGGCATTTTGGAGCTATCATCTGGTGTTGCTTCTTTCTGTTCATCTGAAGAGCTTTCAAAGAAGTGAGAAACCTCTTGATAGAGCTCTTCATCTCTTTGGGTGGCTTCTTCACTCTTCTTTTTCTTCCTTTCTTCCCTCTCTCGGATTTTCTCTTTTTTCTTAGCAATAACAATCTGTTTTTTGGTTTCTGAATAATCTGCCGAACCAATCTGCATACTTCCTTGGCCTCCTGCCTTTGTTCTCTGCGCCTTTATGAAAGCCAGCTCCAAAACAGGGATCTTCTTCTCACGAGGACAGCGACAATCAATGTGAGAGTGAGGTTCTCTTCCGCGTGAGGAAGAACAATTGGCTTCAGAATACAACTCTATGGGACACTGGCAGTTAAAATGTCAAGAAGAGTATCAAGTGCGTGCAGAAATTTATTTTTCTTTGCTAGTTTTCCTTTACCAAGTGATGTCTCAACTGCTTTGTGCCACAGCTTTGTTAATTTTAGCTCAATAGTTCTATACTGAATGAGTACAGGTGGTTTGAATAACACATTAGCTTTTTTCCACTGATGCAGAAGAGGGGGAATCATATCCCTTATGAGCTCTTTCTCTGTGTAGTTTCTTCTATCCTTTGTATTTTGTTCACGAAGGAGTAACCCTAGTTTCAGCATGTCTCGCACTGTTGGTAGTTCTGATATGGGAAGCTCCTTGCCTGTACCGACTAACAGGCTCAAGTGGCATGACGACTGACCTCTTGTCTTCAATTTTGGCATCTTAGGAATATCTGAAAAGAAAAACATTTAAGTATTTTATATCAATTACGATGTTTCAAAGTTTAGTCATTCGATGTTCTAAAATTCAATAAAAAAATATTTCATGGGATTACAACATAATTAGACAGAAGAATATGATAATAATAAATAATTGTAATAATCAATAATCCATACTTACAGTTAAACTGTAGTATTCGTCTAGTAGAATAACTATGAAGTAGGTACAAGAGCAATAACAGCAAACCACCGTCTATGACATCTAAGAGGCAACTGAGGACTGAGAGTGAGGGACAGTTCTATTCATGTTGTGACTTGTACATTGTACAACTATATGACCTTGAAAACACTCCATATGCGATCAGTGGGATAATTCTGTGACAGATGAATAGTTAATCAATTTATGTCCTATTATTTAGTAAAAAAGTCAATTTCTGAAACTTTAAGGTAAACTTGATGTAGGTAAGGGTTATTTTATTTCATTTTGGTTGGCCAATTTCAAGTTTTTACATGAAAAGACACTATATTTTCACTACCAAAATTGATTTGAAAAAAGTTGACAAAATTGACACACCCTAATATATATGCTTTTGTTAACTGATCCGCCACCAGACATTTGTAATTGTATACTAAAATATGAAATTTGTTATCGATAGTTTTTGGAAACAATTTTTTTCAATATTTATATATAAGTATATAAATAAATCAATATACTGGGTAGCCTAGTGGTTAAGACGCCGGGCTGCTGGTGGGGCGTGGTTCGGATTCCACGTTAAACTTTGGGTCTAAGGTGAAGTGAAAAGCGTGACCTTCGTCAGAATAAACAATTCGTGCGGAAGCAAAACTAAGGTTAACCAAGGTTATATTTCTTTTTCCTTAAACGACAAATGTGTTATCCAAAGGTTGGATTAAAGTTAATATTTCCAGTGATCATTCTGCTCTCAATTTCAGACAAAGAATTCCGCAAAAGTTGGTTCCAGGGGAGACAGAAACAACTATCTTATCGTAATACGATTTTGATATATTGTTTATAAATAATAACCAGTTGTGATTATTAAAAATTTAGCACATAAAATGCATGAAAACAAGGTATACAAGGTTTTCCAATTTGTGGTATTTGATTGTCTGGTGTGTAAACAATGTTGCAATTCCAAAAAATATTGTTTTTGAGACCTCTGCAGCCATTATTTTTGTACATTTGGTGCAAATAAAAAGCAAAGTTACTTAATAAATATATTCTAATTTCGGAATTTATGTTTGTGCTTTCGTACTGAGTGATTAATGTTTGTTTGCGTGTTTCTTCGTTTTGAATGACCAATAATGTTTGAATTAAGTATTCTCGGCCACTTCCATGGGCACTAATATTGTATTGCCGAAGTAATTGCCCCCGCGGAATAACGATAATCAGAGAGGAAGGTCAGAAACTGGTACGACACTCGGAACTGGCAAATGCGATTCATTGCGTTAACTCCTCGATTTTTATTACTAACACCATCGGGAATCGAATTCCTGTCATCAATGTGTTCATTTCGCTTATAGGGGAGCGGTGTTGCTCTCTGAGGTACAGGCGCTGTGTAGTATAGGGTTTTTAGGTCATCTCTTTTATAGTTTCTTATAATCTCGTAATTGATGTAGGGACATTTGCCAATTTTTTACATAAGTTTTCGTCAAGGGTTATTTAGAAAAGTTTAGAAACTTGGCACACATTTCGTTTACGCCCTGTTAGGTCAGCGGGGTTAAACGACGTTCGATCTGTTCAGTAGTTGGATGAATGGCTGTCTTCTGCGATCGAATGATGTAGCGACTTCGTGGTTCAGATCACAAGGGAAGCTGCAAACACTCCGTCACATGACTTTTGCGTTAAAATGGAGGTTACAAAAGTAACTGGCATAGTGTTTGATTATTTTACACAATTTTACACAGTTTTAAATAAAATAATCAGTTGTAAATTTAGTAGGAAAAATAAGCTTAATTGAAAAACTAGAATAAATTATAAAATAAAAATTTTTAATGAAGTTATTAAAAGAGAAGAACGATTAATGGGAGTTGAGATCGGATGTGATTTTGTGGGAGCCATATTTTAGGTAATTAATCATAAATAGAGACTTAATTACTATAGTAATGATTGTGATAGTGAACTTTTACATCAGAAGGAGCTACTGTAGTACTTCTTTAGTGATTTGCGAGATACACTTAATGATGAGACCTGTCTGATATTTATGGGAATTACATTCCATACATCTGTTCATTTGAAGGAGAGTGCATTTTTTGCAGTTTCCGTTGTATAGTTTGGTTTGTGTATAAAAAATCTCCGGGGAGTCTAGTGTCATAATGATGATGCATTTGATGAGGGGTGGTTGGTCTTTGGATGGGCAAGATATGTTGATTTGTTATTGATAATTTGAACATATTGACAGCAACAGTGAATTTGTATAAGTCATTTCGTTTTAAAATATTTAACTCTAAACATTAGGGAAATGTGACTTTGTCTGTTATTACTATTTGAGAGGGTTCGCAGAATTTTTTTATGAATGACTTCCAAAGGATGTTTTATATATTTCTTTGAGCTGTCCTTTGTTGTAATGTAGTTCACTAGATGTAGGTGGATGAAGTAATAATACAGTAAGGAGTACGTTTTGAGGAAGTGTCCTTTATGGTTTAAATATGAATAGAATGCTTGATATTTTGAATTTGATACGTTGTACATGGCTTTGGAAATTTAGTTTTTCATCTAAATTACTGCCAAGTGCTTTAACTTTATTCGCCACAGCAAGAGTACACTGTAAAATACATACCACCTTTTGTCTTTTACAGTAATATTTATGTCTGTTCGGTGAAAATATCAGTTTTCAATATTAAAAAGAGAGTATGTTTGCGTTTAATACTCACAATGAATGCTGGGGTGATCCATTAGTCGTTGTATTTAGTTTTGGATATTAGTTTTGTTTTAACAGCAAATTTTGTGTTGAATATAGCCATTGATATATTTGAGAACGTTTGAAATTTTGTTTCAATGTCATGGTTATTTTCGGTTATCCCAGACCAGTCAAATGATGTTATTCCCCTCAGAAATTTCACAATTGGAGGGTGACAAGAGAAAGTGATGTACAGTAAATACATTTTTGAAAAATTTTGTTCCTTGATTTTGAGAGGTAATGTGTGAATAATAATTACAACTGCGAGTCGACATATACACAATATTTTTATTTAAACTTTTGGTTATGAAAATCCTCGAGTAAAAGAATTAATTCTTATGCACGTTATTAACTCTCAAAGTAACGAACCAAATTTTTTTTAAAATGCACCAACATCATCACTTTCCCTTGTCACCCTTCAGTTTATTATTATAGTTGTAAGACATGAGTGGAGTTACTTTTAAATTTCTTGCGCGAAAAAAACTGGGTTATTAATTTGGTGTTTGTAGGCAAATAGTGTGTGATGTCTAATATAATTATACCTGAAATGCAGTGGAATGAAATGAAAGTGTAGCTGGCTTTGTAATAGCGAATTTAAAACCACTTGCACTCATGATATTGTGAAGAAAGCTCGCATTTCTATTTGAATGTTATTTAGTGAAACCAATATTTAAGTTTCCTGCAATGGTACAGTTGTTGCCGATTTGATTTGAGGTTATTATTATTATTATTATTATTATTATTATTATTAGACTATTATTATTATTAATGGAACTCACTCTAATGGACTAAGCTTGTGTTTACGTTAATAGGATTATTGCTTTCTTTTATAATTAAAATATGTGGTGTTATATTTATGTCTGACGATAATTTAATGGCATTTGGCCATTTATGTATTTTTTGTAGTTCATCGTTGGTTTGTGTCTTATTGATTGAAGTGATAATAGGTCACCACGTTCTTGAAGCGGGTGGAACTGATTTGTGACTTGTAATAGTCGTTGATATATATACTGGGTGATCCAGATAAATGGGACCCATAAAAAATAGCCAAATATTCTTAATATTTAATTCCTTTCATAAAAACTATATATAATTCGAAAGAGTAGAGTTACAAGTTTATTATGAAATATTTATTTTTTAAAAATGACTCCTTTCAAATGTGTTTTATTAGTTGCCAAGCATTCCAGTGTTCTCGCTTGTAAGTTCTGCATCACTTTTGCAAGAGTGTGCGGTGGTATGGCCTGTATCTCATTTGTGA